>VXAD01003680.1:1406160-1513620 GCA_013399195.1 Dicrurus megarhynchus | reverse complement strand
GGTTAACACCCTGACACCTGCAGGCTGTCAGCAGCTTCCTCTTTGTTTTCTCTGTGAAAAATCCTGCCAAAAAGCTGAACTGTACCATGGAGAGGAACATGCTGAACCCCTCACACAGCAGAAGGAAATTCAATTTCAGTGGGGCATTCTGTGTTCCATAGGAGATGGTGACAGAGCAGGATATAGCTTTGCAGAAACAAGCAGAACACAGCTTCTGAGTAAAGGTGGCAATGCTGAGATAGGGAACACCAACCCTGGATGCCTACCTAGACAACATGTACTGGATAGATAAACAATTTTCCATGCCTCATCAACATTTTGACTGTAAGGTATCTGCTGCTATGTCATCTTGGGCTGCCATTAAGTGGTTGAGCTCAAGATATCAGAGTCCAAATGTATATTGAATCTTTTAACTGTTTGCCAACAAACCCCATCCTGACAGCCCACATTCATACCTGCTGTGGGCTGAGCAGAGATGTGAAACGCATTGCTGATAGATCTTCCCAGGGATTTTTTTCTTAAATTTTTAATTAGAAGTGTGAACACTTAAAGAGATAACAACCCCTTAAAAAAATTAAAGACCACAGTGTTCTTGCAGTGCATGGGGTTTAGCAGGAAGGGACCATACCCCTGAAGTCCATGAGAAGTGGACTCCTGGAGTTCTGGCTTCTTGATTAGATGAAAGGATGCACTTGCAAGCACTTTCACTCCCTATTTGGGAGAAAAGAAACAGTATCAGCAGCTTCCTGACCTTCACATGAAGAGGAAATTCTCTTGCTCTGGATCTGACATGCAGTTGTTTCTTGCTTTCAAGAAGCACAGTGCACACTACTGACACAACACTCCCAGAGTCTGAGTGCTGAATTCAATTTTTGAGCAAGCTAGAGACTTTCCCATGTAATCCATCTAAAGGTATTTTTTGGAGGTAGGAAATGTCTGGCACTGAGGCACTGTTAATACTCATGCATGTAGTTTTAGACAGCTTGGCAGGATCAGCACCCTGAATAACAGGCAGACTATTGTCCTGTGGGAATATGCTGACTGTTCTTGTTACTCCATTCCCATGATCTTTCATTTGGAGAGATCTGTTGCCTTCTGTCACTGTGTCTGCAAGGAGAGAGGTCACTCATGACTTTTTCCTGCTTGTTTGTGACAGAAGGACATTAGCTTAGACAGTAGTTTGATCCCTGATGCCTTCAGAGACAGAAGGGGAACAGCAAGACAAAGGCTGGATGGTAGATGTTTTTCATATAACATGACTGCTAAACCAAAAATTAAAATGGAAGGCAAAAGATAAAATAAACACTTTCTGATGTGTGGTGCATATATGCACTTTGAAAAAAACTCCCAACAAACCAAAACAGGAAAATAATAACACAAAGTATCTGCTCCTATGTAAACTGCTTCAAGTCTTTTGTTTTCTGCTTTGCACAACATCAGGCACAGCAGCATAAGCCTCCACCATCACTTTGCTATTTTTGTTCCAGACTACTCTTCTGGCTGCATTTGTGGGGCTCTTGATTTTAGATTCTGTTTGGTTGTAGGTTGTTTTGTGAAATACACAAGTGCAGGAGCTTGCAATTTTTTCTGCTAAGGGTAACAAATACAACAGTGAGACCCTGTGTGCTTTTTACAGTCACCATAACCCAAATACAA
Source organism: Dicrurus megarhynchus (assembly GCA_013399195.1). NCBI lineage: Eukaryota > Metazoa > Chordata > Aves > Passeriformes > Dicruridae > Dicrurus > Dicrurus megarhynchus. The sequence continues at coordinate 1,511,964 of VXAD01003680.1, read as the reverse complement.
GGAAGACAACCAGAGTGCAGTGTAAGGAAGGATTTTCTCCTCCAGTCCCACAGAATCAGAGCCAAAGAAGGAGAAGAGAATAAAGTTCAAGTCCTTGTTTAGTCCCTAACCTCCACAGGAAGGTGCAGGCTGTCAAAAGCCTCCAGGAGCCCTGGGCACACCATTCATGTATAAATACTGATGCAGTTCAGCAGTGCTTTCAATTCCCTGTAGCACAGGCCCAAGGTCTCTGAGCAGCACTGGCTCAGGTGGACTTGATCCTCTCTTAGAGGCAGAGCACCTTGGTCTGCCCCATGCCCCCTCGCTGGCTGCCTGCACTGCCAACCAGAGCTGCTTTGCTGTTACCCTGATTCTCCATCCTTAGTCATCGTCCTTTTCAGGCATGCAACTGGGGTGACTGGGCAAAACTTTAAGAAAATAGGAATAATGTTTCTTCAAGTTCTTACAGGAAAGATGATACAGACACACAATGAGTGATTATTTTCACATTTTCCTTCCATGCTGTGGTTTTGCTCCAGACCTACAAATGGAGTTCTGTATGCCCACTGAATAGACACCAGGCCTTTCACATCCTGTGCATGCTTGAAAACACAAAGTCAGGAGAAGTCACACCTCATTTTCCCTTCTTGGTAAAAAATGACCTTTCACTTCCAAGACACCCTTGTGTAAACTTGGAGTTTGGTTTTGAATTCAACAGGATCCTGTCAAGTTCTGTCAACACCTTGAGCTTCCTGTTACAACCAGAATGCAAATTGATGACTGACCACTGATGAATCCTGCAAGGAGTCATATCTCTGCCACAGTCCAGAACAAACTGAACTACTCCTGGGGTAGCTGAGAGCATGAACTGGGCTCAAATCTCAAGACTAGATTTAAGGAAGAAAGTTTTTACAGTGAAGATGGTGAAACCCTGGCCCAGGTTGCCCGGAGATGTGATGCATGCCCCATCTCTGGAAACATTCAAGGTGAAGTTGAACAGGGCTCTGAGAAACCCAATCTAGTGGAAGATGTACCCTGCTCATTTCAGGGGAGCTGGACTAGATGAACTTTAAAGGTGCCTTCTGTCCCAAATTATTCTATGTTTCAAATCCGGGACAGGTACATTTCTGGTTTGAGCTGCCTGGAGTTTAGCATTATGGTCTAATTCTGCCCTGGAATTAGCCAAGGATCTGCAAAGAACAGTTAAAATCCCTAACTGAGCCTGGATTAGAACTGAATTTCCCTGAATCATCTTCGTGGAAACAACAGCTGGTTAGTTCAGGTAAAGGAATGTCAATCTAAAACTCTATTTTATTTATTCAAGAATAAAAATAAACAAAGAAAACAGGAAAGGAATTCCAAAGACAACTGTGTGGCTTACCTTACTCTAGTACACCTGGCTCTGAAGCCTACCAGTAAATGTAGACTAAATGTCCCTAAAAAGACATTACTATGAGGAAACACAATGCATCCTTGTGATACTAGCTTCCAACACCAAGGGACTGAGGAAGGGATTAAAGACCTTCTGAAGGCAGAAAGACATTTCAGCGGAGGCAAGGACATGCTTGACGGAGGTAGGGGGAGAATGGTTAAAAAACTAATAATGTGTTGTACAGATAAGCCATAATTGTCACACTCACAGCTCTGTGTTCCCATGTAAAGATGAATTACTTTGGCTGTCAGCAGCTTCATTAGCCAAAAGAGGCCATTCAGATGGACCCAAACCTATTTACTTTCCAGAGCTGGCAGTGCCTGCTTCATATTGCAGGGCCCCACCTTGGTTGTTCAATGATGCTGATAACTCCGTTGGGAGCTTACATCCTGCTAAGTACTTCACTGTTTAATTGAACTGACCTTTCCTGATGATGCCCCTTGTATTAAAAGCTGCTTTACTCCCCAGTGAAAATGGTTTGATAATCATAATATTTTACTCAGAGGACAGTTGTTAAGAGCAGAAAATAATCAGCTAAATTGGTAGGCTCCCCTCTGGAGGGGCTCAGCACTAAAATGACACAAGGTGCTGTGGACCAAGATAGCTGGCAGAGCTGACAGTGAGGACAGAGCCAGGAGCTGTGCTGGGCTCAGTGAGGATGGGGACACCAATAAACTGGACAGCTGAGGAGGGGAGTGCAGGCTGAGCCAGCACAGCACACTCTGCTCAGAGCTGAGATGTGCTGACACAGCTTGAGCCGGGCATGGACTGGGCAATGGCACCTGCAGGAGCCACAGCAAGAGGGGCAGCTCTATGAAAGCCCAGCAGTGCAGGACTGTGGAGTGAAGCAGCACTGTGGGATGTACAGCACGGCAAGTACCCTAAGCTGAGATGGGGAAATGGCAAAACATTTGCTTCTGTGGTACAGGAATTAATCTCAGAGAGAGGTCTCTCTGAAATAATAAATGCACACCAGATTCACGTTTGGGTTAGGAGCCCTTTGAGGACTGAGATTTGGAGCCGAGCTTTTCTTAAACAGAGGAACCATTTGCTTTCGGACTATGACTGGCCTGGGGACAAAGAGGTTTGAAGTGAGAGACATGTTTGCCAAGAGCCCCTTTTCTCCCTGTTTTTATCTAGGCTAGTTGCCTTACCAGATGGTTGAGCAGCATCTGGGAGAGAGAGCTCTTTGGGGCTGGGAGCCAAGGTTGTGCAAAGAAGCGCATCAATGTAGACTGTTAAGAACCTGATAACAAACGATGCTTTGCTTTCAACTTCCTGTTACAAAGCATTTGCTGGCCTGAATGTACTCTGCTACACCTTGCCCTTCCCAAGTACAGCACTGCGTCCATTTCCAGTGCTTTTTATACAGAATTGGCATTTTGTGGGTCTCTCAAGTCAGGACTAGAGTGCCACATCACCTTCTCCTATTCTTCCATTGCAGGAGTATCGAACTAATTTTCTCAATTCAGCCAACAATTTTCCTTCCTCTTAGTGTCTCAGAGCTGCAGGCATTCAAAGAATGTGCTGTTGAATAAACTAACTTTTTTCTTGTTCTTTACTTACAAGGACATTTCAGTTGTTTTCCTCTTTGTGCTAAAGCTACACAGGACAGGACAACACCCATATTTTCCCCTCCCACAGAGGGTGTTTTGACTAGTTGTGTCTGGTTGAGTGCCTAGGAATGTGGGATGTGTGGGAGCTCCCATGGGCTCCTGGTGCCAGGGTGCTGAGATAAGGCAGCTGCTGCAGATTCATGGACAAGAGCCTCTGTGGCGGCAGGGCTGACCTGTGAGAGACACCGCGGCAGTACCTGGGAGATTTAGAGCACCCTGGGATGATCTACGTTGGCTCCCATGAAGTGGATGTGCAAACGAAAATGTCCCTTCTCCAGGATGAGCCAGTAAAAGCCAACATTGCTCCAGCTCTACCAGGGCACTACACCCTTCAGCAGTGTCCTGCTTCTTCCTTCTTTTGTTAGACAGCCTTCTCAGCTATCCGGTCAAGCAGGCACAAACAGCTTCCTTGGCCTTTGGAGAGCTACCACTGCACAAGAAGGTAACTGGGTTCACGTTCCACATTGTGCCATCCTCTCTTGGCATAGATTCAATCTCCAAGATAACTATAGCTGGCCCTGAAGGTCTACCTTTGCCTCATATTTCTGTGTCCATGAACCACAACAGATGAATTGAGGACATCTGTCAGTGTAAAAATCCACTGAAATAAAATTAACCCAAGGAGCTAAAATTGCAGTCTAACTGCCAGGGCTCCAGCTTGATTTTATCAACTCCCCTTTGAATGGCAATTACATTGTGAACTGATCAGTTCAAGGCTAAATCCTCCATGTCTTCTTCTAATTAAATACTCATTGTCTAAACATTCATCTTATTCTTAGTACTTCTACTTATCAATTTAATCAATTCCCCCATTATTCACCTATCTGCTTTAGCCTGCATTTTGCCATCATCATTTTTTTCAGGTAATGCAGAAGTTCTTTTTCACTACAACTGCCAAGCAAAGAATACATCTTAGCCAGAATGTCTTCATACTCCTGTATTTCTCAGCTTTAAAACAGGCATTTAAGTTGCCTGATATTCACAGGGGACTGCCTTGAAACTTCACGTACACTCCTTCTATGCTAGCCCCAAGGAGCAAGACTGCATTCAGGAAAATTGAGTATTTGATGCTGGTTTGAAAACTTCATTGCCTAACCTTGTATAAGTGGTCCACAACATCTCCCCTGAGATGAAAATATTTTGTTAGTGGAGTATTTTGAAGAATTACCTTTGAATGCCAATTTAAAAAAAACCCCAAAACCCAGGAATTCTTTTCATTTGCTGCTGGTTTTGCTACATTTTGTGATAAAAATGATTATGAGGAAGATATCTTTTAATTGTGTCCCTAGTAATATTTGCCAAATGATCCCTTCTTCCTTTTTGTTTTTTAAAAATTACAAAATTATATTTTCACTTTCCGGAAGGTTATGGAGCTTTATCCTTGCTTGTAACTGTTTTTCTCAAATTATCTGTTTTCCTCAAGGCATTTTCTGTGTACAGTTTATCTGTAAAATTTCCCTGATAAATCTGGAGCCTTAGGAGGGAAGGATTAAACTCACTGCATTGCCTACTGTCCTATCATTACTCTAAGGTATTGTCTGGTGGACAAATTTCTAGCTCTGTTGGAGGGAGCTGCTGCATTTGGGGTTTGGCATTTGCATTTGGGGATATAATTAGCTGTAAATAAATATATTACAGGAGAAGTGTATTAGCCAAGATTTTGATATAACACCGGCCATTCTGTAAATATGCCAGACTTTGGTGACAGGTAGTGCAGAGAGACAAGCCGAACTGCACAGCACTCTTTCATCTGTGCTTTCTCCGAGACATGGCTCCAGCTTGCAGCGCCTTGCAGACTTGTAGATTTTGGAACATTTGTTCCCAGAGGAGCCTTAGCCTGTTACAACAGATAGATTCAACGAAAATATAATTTACCCAGCTTGAATAGATATCCTCAAAGTCACTTCAAACTGTGCATCTTCTTTTTCTTACGAGTGAGCAGTGACAATGTGATAGTGGAATATCATATTAAAACTGAGAGTTTCATTAGCAGTAGTTCCATAAAACCAAAAACTAACCTGTGCATCTTCATATGTATATCTCCCTGGGTCTTTGACATTTTGGCTTGTTTTCTCATAGCTGTGAGAATCCAGGTTGATAGCACTTTGGGCCCCAGGAGCTAGAAACTCTTGCCAGATTTCTTCCACTCTGGTGGTCACGTCCTGTAAAGGTTGTTTCTTGAGATCTTGGACAGCCAACCAAAACCTGTACTAGGAAAAAATTAAAAGGACAGAAAAAACATAGAAATCTAGGTAAGATTTTGTGAATAAGCCTAGGCAGAGTCCCAAAACAGACATAGAACCTAATCCTGCATCTATCAGAATTCACTGAAGACTCTCCATGTAAGCATGACTTCAAGGAGAAGGGGTGAGGTACTTACACCAACCCCGTACATTTTGGCTAAGATCAGAACACTGACTTTAAGAAGTGATACATTCTTATTCAAACTGGCCCTGCAGAAATGTCAGATTAGGTATGCAAACAGGAAACACCCAGAGCTATGCAGCTGCAGGAGGGGAGCAGGCTCTGCCTCCCACCGCCCTGCTGCAATGTGCTGGTCATTCCTGCCTGCTGGATCAGTCACCCAGAGGAGATGCAAAATGAAGAACAAACTTATTATTCATATCATCTCCATTTCCAAATTTTTTTTTTTTACTTGTAAACTGACTAGCATTCAGATGGATGCCACGAGAAAAGATGACTCTTGTCATGCCATTTTTACAGGAATATTTTCTTGACTAGGCTATGCTTACAGGCTAAAATAAGTTCATAAACACTGAGAAGATAATCTCTTTGATGGCTAAGGACATAATCCATATCTTGATCTGTGAAAACAAAGACCACAGAATATTTTTGCAAGAGTGACATGCATATCTTTTGTCTTTTATCCTAGGAAAAAGAAAAGACATTTTGTTGGTGGTGCTACTTTTATTTATTGTTGAAAGAGATATGCTCTTTCAGGTGATTAATTCAAAAGATACATGGTGCCCAGTAGCCTTTTGTTTTGGTCAACTCTATCTTCCAGCAAGAAGGTATCCCTGAGGGCTGTCTGCCCTGAGTACCTGGGCCCTGCAACCCGGCTGAGCAAGCACAGTAGTGCTCCATAGCGAGTGCTCAGGGCTACACGGCAAATAGGTACAGGAAGTACCTTTGCAGCCACCTGCAATAACCAGCTCTTATCTACCCCCGGCAAAGGTGCTCATTGTCCAGGGATGACAAGGAGGGCAGGGTTCGCCTTGCTGTCCCTGCCCTGCACTGTTCTTACGCACTCCCTCTGCTGGGCAGACTGTGCACAGGGGAACAGGGTTTGTCTCGGTCACTGCTTGTTCAGGGCATCCGCAAGAGCTGCACAAGTTGGAAAATCCTGTGTCTCCCTCATAAACCAGGTGAACTTTATCCAAAGTCCTGATTTCTCACCCAAATGATTCAGTGGCATCAGTGTGCAGCCACTAAGGCAAATATTCCTTCGTGGTGGAAGGAGGAAGATATAATCTGTCCCAAACAAAAATCCCAATGGCAGTGAGGGGAGGTAGAGGAGCCAGCAGCCTGGTGACTTCTGTGGCTGTTCCTGACCCTCGCTTCCTTAATGGCTGCAGGCAGTACCTAAACGTCCTGGAAATGGTGTTATTACAAGCAAATGAGGCTGCTACCCCATTTAGCCTGGTACCTTCTACCCTGAGGGTAGAAACAGTCAACTTGGGGAAAAAATGACAACCACACCGCATGCAAGGCCAGGCTAAATCCTCCTTGCCTGTCTGCCGCTTCTTCCCGACCATCAGGGGGCCTCATGCCACAGCCCTGACTCACCCAAGCCACTTGACTGTATTCCTTCATATGGTTTTCCCATTTCCTTGGCAGGCTCAGTAAAACAGACTGGGGTACACTCAAACACTACATCAGTACCTGTGCAGTCACATACTTGTGGTTCTAACACAGTGACGTTTGATTTTATAACTGAAATAGAGTACCTGGGGTTGGTGGAGGGGTGGGCATGGTTTGTCCTTTTCCATCTTTGAGAGTTTAAATGCACCTGATGTCCTGTCTTGTTATTTGAACAGTGACACCCCCACTTATCACATGCATGCAGAGAGTAAAGGGTGGCACTCACAGTGCAATAATCTGATGCCATATGTGGCTTCCGTTATTTGAAAATACTTTATCATTCAATTTCAGATGCGATGGGAACATGTGAATGCAGAAAAGGCATAGGGAGAAGAGATGCTAATCATTCCAGAGTAGCTGGGACACTTCAGACAAGCATTTGGCTAGAGAGAATCTTTTCTTCTGGCTTATCTTCTGCCCCTGGAGCCGGGGAGGCGGGCTGGGAAAGCACGCTTGTGAGAGAACTGGGAATGCTGTGAAGTGACAGCTTGCCAGAACAGGAGCACCATCCATTTTAATAACCATTTGGCTCAATCTGAAAACCAACCAACCAGACCAACCTGACAGTAACAAGAACAAGCTCTTTTTACTGCAAGCACTTGTGAATTCATGCCCAAGGCTGGATGTCCTCTTCAAGGCAAAGGGGAGTTTTGTCTTGGTAAAAATTTCAAAGCTATTCACTATAGCTGGCATCTGAAAACCAAGTAACATCAAAGAGGGGTACCCAGCCCCACAGCTTCAACTCCAAGGCAAATTCTCTGCCACAATCATCCTGGAAAAAATGCATAAGCAGGGCTTCCTGTGGGATTTAGAGCATTTACAAGAGAGAAGCAGGTATTTCTGCTCAGGAAAGGAGCAGACATGACTGTGCTGGGATTTCTGCTCAATTATAAAGTGCAAATGCACTCCCTGAATCCCTGCAATTTCTGAAGTGCAAGCCCAGCCCCAAGTTCACGAGGAGTAAGGTGAAGATCCTGCATTGCTTCCTCTCTTTCTGTAGGAGACAGATTTCCAGTGGACACCTCTTGCATGGGGGAAGTGGGGGGGGGAAGGGAGATGTCCTTGTGTGTCCTCTCCGCAGGTGCCCTTTAAGCGGAGCAGGACTAGCACAGGGACTGTCTGCACAGAGGGAACAGCAGCATTGATCACAAGTTCTTTGTCCTTTATAAAACAGCATGTAAGGTCTGGAGAAGGCTGATAATATGGTGTCCTAAAGTGTTGTCAGTGGCATAAACCATTCCAGCCTCATCCAGCTTGTAATTAAACTGCTGTCACTTGCAGAAGATATCCCATAATGGCATTTATCCTCCACAGCTCCCCCAAGGCACAGAGAGCTCCTGGACCTCAGCGTGTGTGCTCTGCCTCCCTGCAGAGGTGCTCTGTCACTGCTGTTCAAAGATGTCCCCCAGTGGAAAGGCTGCTGGGGAAAGACAGGGTGGGTAGCAGGAGAGTGGTTGCTGCTGAGGTACATCGTAAAACAAAAATTAATTTAAAATCCTGATCAGGAGGCAAAATGTGGATGACTCCAGAAACAGAGAAACAACTGTCAAAATAAGGGCAGTGTTGTATCCCCATCTTGGGGGTGGACACGATACCCGTAGCGTGACAGTGAATTCATCAAGTGACAAGCTGAGGTTGGAATCCAAGCACACTTCTCTCCTTGCCTCACTAGCTCCATGCCAGTATCCCATGCACCTCCTGCCTCACATGTCTAACCATTCACAAATTTTCTTCCATTCACCAAGAAGTATCTTTGAACATCTCAGCTGGGAGAGGAAATAAATGAAAGCGATAGGTAAAAATGAAAATGCAGTTCAGACAGGGGCAATATTCACATCTTTGTGTTGTTTAATGGTCAGATCCTTGGCACGGGGAGCTTGGCGTGGCCAAGACCAACAAAAATCCGTCCTTGGTGAGCAAGCTGGGGACAGACGGATGCTGCAAGGCTGTGCGCTGGGGCACTGGGGACCTGCCAAGGAGACCGCAGTGTCGGTGGGGACGGGGCAAGCGTCCCGCAGGCCTCCCCCTCACGGCCCTTCCTCGCCTCCTCTCCCCCGCGGCGCACCCCGGCGTCCACGGTGCAAGTCCCTCCTTCTGCTGCCTTTCAGTTTTACGGGGCCGGAAAGCCCTTTTGTCGCTGCAGCTGGGCAGCGCNCCCGGCCCTGCCCCGTACTCGGCACTGCTCCGCACCCGGCACTGCCCCGCACTCGGCACTGCCCCGCACCCGGCACTGCCCCGCGCCCGGCACTGCCCCGCGCTCGGCACTGCCCGCGCTCGGCACTGCCCGCGCCCCGTGCAGCTCTCTGGCGCTAGCACTGCCTCGGAACTGCTCGGGAAACGCTCTTTATTTAAGGAACACGGGGCTTTGGTGGGGCTCGGTGTATTTACTGACTATACGAGCTCTCCTCGCTGCCTGAACTTCTCCTTTCCTGATGAAAACTCGGGGAAAAAAATATTGGCAACAAGTTTCAACCATTAGGGGTCATGTAGGATATAAACACTTTCTGCAGATAAAATTCCTTTCTGGCGAACTCCATGTTCAACATATGCTCACAATCAGTAGGGCCCAGGGCGCCTGCATCCATGCATCGCCAGCTCCACAGTGCATTCCCACAAAGTGTCATGTGTTTCCCACTGAGGTCTATAAACAGGTGTGCAGCCTCCTTTCCCTTCGGGTGAAATTCCCATGTCCTGTATTCCCACTTCGCTGTTTCTCTTTCCAGCTGACACTCTTTGAAGCTGGGGGGAAAAGAATTCAATCCACCAGCTAGATGAACATCTCAGCAATCTCATGATGTCTCAGAAGATTCCCAGGTCATAAAAAATGTATAATAACTCTCTGATGCCCTTTCTTTTCTTATAATTTCTTTTTTGTTTTAAATTTAAGTTGGGAATTTTGTCTGCTATATTTTGGGTACTTCAAAAAACCAACAGAGTCAAAACAAATTGTAGATGAAAAATAGCAACAGAGAGAAGAAAGAAAACAGAGCAAGGAAAAGAGTTAAAATAAAAACAGACAGAAATATACCCAACTGACTGGCTTTCCTGCTCCCACATAAATAATGGACAGCCAGTAAATAAGTAAGTTACAGGGCTCAACCAAGCCCAGGAGACTGGTGGACATGATCCTGCAAGTTTACTAGAAAACAGAAACACAGCTGGAAGGCCATTGAGTCTAGTCTGCTGCTATCTCTGGCAGTGCCTCACCCAAAACCCCCACCGGGACCAATTTTTCTCAGCTAGGAAGATATGGAAATACCCCACCATGATCAGCCCTGTGATTTGGGACTCGCACCACTGGGTGTAAGAGCAGAATTTGGTCCCCTTGCTATATTACTGAATTACATTCATTTCAAGGCATTCTCAAGCACACACACCACAAAATCTTTTCTAGTGCTACCATGAATTTCTAGGTTTGCCAGCAGTCACTTTCTCAGATCTGCCTTAAATTCAACCAAGGGGCCTCTGGGCTCAGGCCAGTGTTAATGAAGATCCTACTGAGACTCCCAAGAGACAGCACCTTCCTGCTGCAACAGTTCTGAGATCTCTGGGTAGTTACTGGGAAGAGAGTCCTGAAAAGATTAAATGTGAATGTTACTTTTCTAGCAAGGTGCTAAATGCTATGCCCTCAGAAAGTTTCTTACACCTCCCCAGGGTTTGGGTGGGATACGTCTCACTGAACTGTAGTTGTCTACCATGCAGACACTGTCATTTGAATCAGTCTCTCCAAGCTTATGGTAACAAGAGACGGGCGCTTAACAGTGTATTTTAGGTGCTTTTAGTTTTGCTTCCACTTAAAGCTGAAACAAATCCTTCTCAGGTGATTCACTGACTCCTCTTCAGCTTCTCTTCTCTCTCTCTAAAGGGAGACTGGATAAGAAGAAAGCATGTGATTCCGAGCTGTCAACTTAGGTGAGGCAGATCCCAACTTTGCTGTTGAGCTGCTTCTCTCTAGCACCACTGCTAACAATTCACTCTACTCCAGTTTTCTTCATTAATATTTCTGCCTTTGCGGCCTGTTATTTAAAGCTTTAAGCAGGCTTGCTAATGCTATCCAATATTAGATAATATTAGCACATAAGCCAATACTATCGTAATGATACCATAAGAATGATGGCAAAGTTCCCGTGCTAAGAATGATGCCAATGTCTTCCACAAAGGATGCAGGATTTAACCTGTCTATGCCAGCCCACTGATTTGCCACCTCCCTTCACTACATCCCGAAATCAAAGAGAATGTGCATCAGCAGGAAGAGCAGCTCTGACTGACCAAGGAAGATACAAGTTTGCCTTCTCATAATCAAACTTTCTCCATTTGTTTGAGTAGGATGAACGTGGGGGATAGATGCTAGTCATAAAACCTGCTGGATTTCATTAGCACAACCCCAGATTTATTTCAGATCACTTATTTGAAGAGCATTTTAATATAGTACATTAATTTTGCACTTCATCACTACAATTTAATTGCAAATGAGTGCCACTGTACATAACTTCAGTAAGCATATGCAAGTTCAGTACCTGTTTAGCAATAAAATTTCAAGCTCATTTATGTAATTAGTAACACTCCCTTGTTTTCTTACAGGTTAACTTTCAGGTTTTTCAAAACAATAAAGTGCATTGAGTTTTCATTGTTTTGCTGCTGGCATGCTTTCTGTACTTCTCCTTGGACCGGGAAACCTGATAAATAGGATGGTACGTTCCACTGTCCTTAAAAATCACTTTCTGGGGAATTTCCCTTTCAGATCTTGCAGGCTAGCAGACTGCACTACAATGACAATTGTTCACATGCTTTAGTAATGTATTTGATTTTTTAAGTGAAAAAGAATGAAAAAACCACAAACTAAAAAAAGGCTGTGCAATCAGGTTCTTATCTAGTGTAAAAAGAGAACATCAAGCCTGCTCACTACCAGCAAAGGCAAAAACCCGACTGACTGCATGCTCACTGACAGCAGACTTCCTCAGCCCAAGAGCAGGCTCAGGTCTGCCAGTGAACCTGCAAGCTTCTCTGGCCTTCCTTGCAAATGCTCACTCAGCCTTCTGGAACACGACTGCCCCAAAAAAACCCCATGAGAACTCATCCCTGTACCCATCCATGTGCTGAGACACAACCACAGCACTGCAACAAGGCCTCTGCAGCGTAATTCAGACTGAAAAAAGAGTGGAGCTTACTGGCTCTCAGCCTGATGTAGAATCATGTGGGTATCTACATAATTTTTCATAAAGAAAGTTTTGACTTCTTCACAACTTGAGAAGTCAGGTACTCAGAATCCCCACACAGAGAGTCCTGTTAAGGTGAGTCAAGCTCTTGGACAGTTAGCAGATACCAAAATTCAAAGCAGTTGTTGCAAACCTGACTTGGTGAGTGCCAATACTTCAACAGTTCCTAGCCACATGATGACCATACTGTTTCCCTCACACAAGCCCTGCCACAAAGACACATGTAAATCCCATATATTGTTAGGGAGCTCAGTGGTAGTGTGCTGCATCTCATCACATCATGCAAGTCTGCAAGCCCTTGCGTTAGATACCTGACAACACTGGCTCTGCTAAACACTCTTTCTGAGGTTACTTACATAGGTCTAGTATCGGCATCTGTAGCAGTGCTATGGACCAAATTCTGCCATTCTCATCTTTATTGAAATGGGTGTTTTTAGCAGTTCAAGACACACCAAACATTGCATTTCACCTACGCAAGAGAGTAGAATCAGTCCCATTCATTTAGTCAAGTAAGAAAAGGTTTCACCTGAGGTTTTCTGAGCTGAATTCTGATTCCAGGAAACGAAGGAACTGGTCTCGTCCTACTGGGTCCTTCAGCACCTCATCCATGGAGAAACCCCATCTTTTCACACGCTGCTGACTAGGTTCTTTGCTGTTTGGAGAGAGAAGGGGAAAAACAGATGGAATGTGCATCTCTGCCTGCTGTCCGAGCAGCTATTGCTGTTTCTGCTAAGCAAAGGGAGGGAGATTATCAAATGAGATGTTGTTTTTTTCTCAAGATTTTGCAGAAATACAAGTTAGCAAATAACATAAAGAAGCTATAAAGACCAGGGTCATCATTAAAGCAACAGTACTATTTAGGTGCTACATACATGTGGAACTAAGAGAGACTGTGAATGACAGTATTTTCAAAGCAATTTCTGGATAGTTTCATTTGAAGAACAGCATACCATACCTAAATGATTATTCATTATGCACTTCTTGCATATCTCCTCAAATGTACCTTAGGATTTCTTATGCATCAAGGCAGAAATTTCCCAGCAATGTTCCCTGTGTCACTGGTGAGCTCCAGAGCATTTCCTTGTGTCCCACACAGTGCTGCCTGGTCACTTGGAACTGGCTTCAGATTTTCAGATCCACATTTGCATTAGAAAAGCAGTTCCACTAAGAAGCAATGCAGACAAAGTATCTAAAATGATTACTGGTTTGTAGTCTTTTATTTTTCAGTGCCTCTGATTTTTGCATGCCTAAGTCTAATAAAACTAAAAAGCATCTTCCTCCTACTCTCCATGATAATCAGACTTTTATTTTGTGTCTCAGCTGGGATACTGAGATACAGAGGCACCCAAAATCACTAGAAACCTTTCTCCTTAATTATTTCTTAATACAGCCCAACTTACATAAGCTGTTGTTTGAATTGCCAGACATGTTGCAGAGATGCCTATGGGGGGAGGTGGTGCCTGGGAATCACAACGAGGATCCTATGAGACAGCCTGCATCAGAGCGTAATCTGGGCTCACAAAGTGTTTGAAAGCTTCTGGTGTGATGGCGTCATACTATGAGACAACCACTAAAACACAGCTCAGCTGCTCACACTTGTGACAGCAGAGCCATTGTTAACAGTACATATCTATTAAACTATGTGTCTCGTCATGTCCACAGCGATTCCTAATCACGGAGCCTTAGGGGACAGTGGCGATCTGTGCTGAAGACAAATAAGCCAAAGGGGTAAATAAAATGCCTGCTTTGATTTTCTCTTAGTGTAAAGGCTAAGCAAAATTGATAGGCATGTCCTCACTCAAGGAGCAGCACACTTGGGATGGCTCCTCCTGCGCTCCCTCAGGAGCCAGCAGTGCTGCAGACAAGGGCACAGCTCCAGCCTACCCATCACGTGAGCCAGCCTGGACATCGGGACACAAAAGCCATGCTTGTGCAGAGAAATGCACAGTCTAAGCTCAGGGAATCTCCTGCTGAATCCAGAGATCTGTACCTGCTCTTCTTGCAGCTACACAATGTTCTAGCACAAAAACCAGGCTGAAGTGCTGTCTAAAACTGAACGCCTTCCGTGGCATTTCCTGAGTCTTGATTGCCATGAAGGATGAACTCTAGTGGCATGGGGCTGCCCATACTCTGCAGCCAGCCTTGCCACTAGAAGTGAGAGGCTCTTTGTTTTCCTGTGCAAGGGCTCTCTGCTCTCCTAACTGAGGAAACAGCTTTGCAAGCAACACAAGGGGATCTCGGGGATCATTTAATTATTCATGCAAGTTGCAACTAGATGCAGATGCAGTGAGTTTTTTTACAATGAAGAATAAAATGGAAATACAGAGCTGTTTGTTTTTCCATCTCCCCACACTACAGCTTTCTCTTTTTCATCAGCAGAAGAATCACCTTCCTTAACTCTGAAATCATAGCAGAAGCCAAGCATTTATTTTAAATTCCTGTAAGGCTGTGATATCAGGTTAATTGTATTCTTCAGGGACACAGCCATCTTTTCTGGGATTTGCAGCTACCTCAACAGATGCAGAAATAATGGATGCCTGGATTACCTTGTGGGTGAGGGTTTCTGCAGAGCAGTATTTTGCAAGGGCTGTATCTGGTACTAGTCCTATTAGGGAGGATGAAAGAAGCTAGCTAAAAGAGAAATCCCAAATATTAAAATTATGTGAAGAGGGGCAGAGGTTAGGAAAATAATGGATTTCTGGGACTACCAGAGAAGCAGGTGAAAACAAGTTTCACATCCCAAACTACTCAGTTTTTAAACGGGGCAAAAATCTTGTCCTTTTCCTGGAACGCTGATTCCCTACGAATCAGTTCTCTTGGCCAATAGCATCTCTAAATTATTATTCAATAACACACAGGATTAGATTTGGCATTCTCTTATCAAAGATTTGCTAAAGTGAACTCCAAGTTCAGATTTGGTACCAAATGGCAGCAGCTAAACGCTGGAGAAGCTGCTGAGCCCTTGCAGTTGTTGGCCACAGGATGTGATTGAGTAGTGAAGATGATATGGGGCATGGTAATTCCATTCAAATTTGCTGTGGGAGCTGTTAGGCATAGTGGCAGGCAGGACAATTCTAGTCCCTTTACGAGGATTGTGAATAGCCTGTGAAGGCAAGAGACACAGACAGAGGCCACACTTCCCTTGCACCAGTGTCACATGGGCAAAACACGATCTCTGTTGCAGAATTCTGCTTGTTTTTTTTTTTTTTTGAGAAACTCTCTGAGGTGCAAGGCATTGAATGTCCTACAGTCATTCCTCCCTCTTTTCATTTGTTTGATACCATAACAGAGACAAGCCAGCTTGTTCACCAACAGGTGAGGCCCGAACTCACTCTATCAACCTATTACAATTCTGACCTGCCAAGGCTCACACATCTCACATGAGCTACATTCTTCTCAACAACTGGCTACATTCTTCTGGCTCCTGTGCCAAACTCACTTCTGCGCAGCAGGAATGGCCACTCCTCTATAACTGATCCCATTTTGCCAGCAGCATCTTTCATGGGATTCCAGGACAGCAGCAAAGCTGGAGCACTGCAGCTGGGAAGGAGCAGGCTCTCAAGGATCAAATGAGATGTGCTGGAACAAGTTTGTCTTAGCAGTATCCTATAGCTGTAGGCTCCTAGTCATGAGCCTGTGCATGAGAACATCCATTACCTGACTTACAGAGCACCATACCTCAAGCCATATGGAAGTGGAAGGGCTGAATAATTCACAGACACCAGCGATAAACTTCAGCTATGTTCTTGAATCTTGTAGTTACAGACATACAACTTCCTTTCCAAAAAGGGCAGTGTGAGGAGCATACAAACAAAATGGCAAGATAACTCTCACATTAGTTAAAACTACCAATTATTTTTTACCTCATTTCAATGTCCCACAATGCTGCATCATCACTTATCCAGGGATTGGAAGGCTCAGCAGGAGTTATAAAGGGGTCATATTCCACATACTGCTCTGTGTAGGCTATTAAACTGGCAGGTAAGAAAAAAAAAGGAAAAAAAAAAGAAGAAAGAAAGGGTTTGAATGCTCAGTCACATGTCAGAGAGGTACAGGTTTCCTTTTTATCCTGTTGGGGTTTTATTGTTTTGGATTTTTTTTTTTGCGTGTGTGCTTCTTTTTTGTTTATAGGGATTAGCCAGTTTCTCAGCAACCACAGGAGACCCTTTTCCCAGGGATGATGCATGCAAGAATTTCTCTGCAAACAACCACCAGCTTACTGCAGTGTTTTCCTCAACAGCAGCATTTTCCTCAAGCTTGTCTCTGTTGAGATGCCCCCAAAAAGCCTGATGAGGCAACAACTGGATTGCTATGGCAGGACTTCCCCCAGAGAGCCATGGGAAGAGTATGAAGTGTGTGTCATCCTGTTCATTTGCTGCATATTACTATTGCCTCTCATCCTTTTCATTTTTGCAAACTTTTGCACCCACATAAATTTATGCACTATGAGAAACTCACCTAAATAGGGTCATGGGCTGCAGCTAAGAATATGCTTGAATCTTTGGAGGATCACAGTCCTGAGCATCAAAGCTTTGCCTATAGATCATTTTTTAGTTATGTTGGTATAGTATTTAGACTAATGGCACTACTGTAAAATACTTCAACAGTAATAATTAACTTAGACTATAATAAATCATATGCATGTTGGAAAAACACCTGGCCTTTATACTGGCTTGCTTCATGGTGAGTCAGTTAAGGCATATAGCCTCTAATCCTCTCTAGGATGAGATTCAAAGAGCTTTCTGGGAAAAGGACTGTGTCTGCTTGCATAAATGATTCAGGAATTCCACTGGGGTTGGGGCTAAGGGTGCATTTTTACAAAAGAAAGACAGTATATATGAAATAAATCAAAAGAAATTTCTCCTAGTCTATACTGGAAATACTCTAAGGCACTTTATTTTTTTTGCCTACGTCTGCCAAGTAATTAACTAAGTTAATTATGTCTCATCATACTGAACAACTAATGTACTTGCACTGTGATTGTCCACACTAAACTTTACCTCTGGTCCTCCACATCTCTAAAAGGCAGGCAAATGAAAAGACCCTGTGAAACAAAGGGTCATAAAAGGCAGAAAGTTTCCCTGACCTGCTCTATAGTAATTATTTCTTTTTGTTTGTCCTAGCTCTTATCATGAGGCATTAAAATCATACACTTTTGTAACCACAGCAGGTTCCCATTGCCCCTTAGGGCACTCGGGGCTGTCTCATCTCATTTCATTAATTACATTTCATGACTGCTGTGGGTCAAGGGTTGGAGGAGAGAGCAGCGTCCAATTTCACAGAGCAGCAGCAGTCCCCTTAGACATCAATGAAAGAGAGGGTTGGTTAAAATAGAAAAGAAAGCCAAAAAGGATCAATCAGGAGATATCTGCTGTGAAACCTGAATTGGTCCTAATAAAATAATAAGAAGGCATCAGAGGTGCTAGTACAAGTACTAGCAAAAAAGAAAGGGGGAAAAAACTAAAATGAAACAAGGGGGAATTTCTAAGCACATTTTGCTGATTCAGTATAATGGCAGCACCAGAATCATTGCCTCATTGTCTAAAGGAGAGTACAGGCGGGGGACTCCTAAGGGAAAGCATTTTTGTCAAAATGCAGACCTGGCCTTTTGGGTGATAAACTGTATATCCAGTAGAAGAGGTGGTGGGAACAGTTGACTGAAGGGTGCAGAGCTTGCCTTGAGAACCCAACTGTCTCTCAATCAAGGGGGTCTGCTGAGCCTTCACAGGAACTTTGAAAAGCTGAAAGGATAGCACAGATTTTCATCTAGGGAGCTGAGACTGCTTCTGGTAGGAAGATGCTCGTTTTTCCCCAGCCATTTCAGTAATGCCGTGTTTAATGAAATCCTACTAACTCTGCACAATGCAGTCAGGGAAAACAATAGGTAGAATATATTGATAGTTTTGCTCAACAGTTCTCAAATCTCAATGGCTAAAACTGACAGTGTGCAGGTCCCAAGTGGGGAGAAAGGATGTGGAAGAAAGACTGTTTCCAAGGTGCGTGGAACAGCTGAGGGATGCCTGTTCCCACAGCTGGTACAGATTTACTCCTGGAAGGGGAATAGGGAGGAAGGGGAAGAAAATCTTTAGCAGCGAGCATTTATCTCACAGAAGCTGGAGCTATCCTTTGGCGAGCCTTTCTCTTCTGACAGACAAGGGCTATCCCAAGAATAGTGTGAATCAATGGAAAATAAATACAATTGATCTATTACTACTGAAACAATTTATATCTTATTTCTATAACTTGTTTGCCCTAGTGCTTCCTGATTTATTTGCTCCTTGTTACTTCCCTCATCCTCTCTGAAAGTGCCTTTGTGCTACGCTGAAAAATTGACAGGTGGTGCCACTGTCAGGCTTGACTGTTGACGGGAGTGTGCCAAGAAGTCATCTCCTGTACCCTGATCTGCCACACTGTCACCTAAACTGTCCCGAGAGCAGGGCCCAGCCTGAAAATTGACTTGATAATTGACAGCATCTCCTTGCACAGCAAATTTGTTCCTAGTGCTTGTATTCAGTGTTTTAATGGGGCTTTCAAGGCTGCACAGGGTTTTTTTCAGGAAATTGTTCAAGTCAGGTCATCCATGTTCATTCCTCCTCACCAGTTCCCACCCCTGCAAAGCCACTGGACCCATGAGCCCCTCTACTTCCCTCCTACCTGCTCTGCAATGCTCCACATCCAGGCTGCACTTCCACCACTCTCCACACCAAGTCCTGGGACCCTCAATCAATATTGCCAATATTCAAATCAATATTCAAAGTCATCACATGACCAAACACCTCCTCACAAGATTTGAAGATCACAACCATTATTTTCATTCTTTATAATTATTAACAATTATTTAGAAATATAAGCTTCTTCACCCAGAGGGTGGTTGGGCACTGGAACAGGCTCCCCAGGGAAGTGGTCACAGCACTAAACCTGACAGAGCTCAAGAAGCGTTTGGTCAATGCTCTCAGGCACAGGGTGTGATTGCTGGGGCTCTCCTGTGCAGGGCCAGGGGTTGGACTTGATGATCCTGGTGGGTCTCCTCCAACTCAGTATATTCTATGATTCCGTAATTTGATTGTTCTCATTTTATTTGCTTTTCTCCTGGTTATTATTTTGCACAGGTTTTGATAGCAACATTTTCTTCTCCAACTTGGGAGCAATTAAAAAAAGAATAAAAAGAAAGCCCTTTCAAACCAGGAAAATTATTACTGTCTCAGTATATTATGGTCATTGTAAATAAATTCAGTACAATGACATTTTTTTGTTAAAGTACATGTGTATGTTCTTAATTTAAAAGATCCAAAAGCCCAAAACATAAATATAAATGTGCTCATTTCAATCATACAATGTATTGCAGGATTTCACGGAGGCTTTGAATATTTTCTGTTTAATTGGATACATTTTCATTTTAATTGCTAAACTTCACGAGCCAATAGGAACTTACATTGGGCCTCTCACCGTTTAATTTACCTAGTTTAGCACACGCATGCTAACTGCAGGTGCAGGCACTGCAAAGCACATTTCGTCAGGTAACCCCATTTTACTTTGCTTAAATAAAAATTCCTCTATTATTTTTCTGGAAGCAACCAGCTCTTACCATGTTTTTCATGTTCAACACAGTTATGCTTTAAAAGTGATGTCACTGAAGAGCATGACTATCCCTGCCTTCACCTCAGTGACTACCCTGCAAATGTGCATAACTTACAAGTACCTAAGTAAATGAGCTGTCATACTCATTTAAATTTGAGTTTATTCTTCACCTATTCATACTTTTCTACCAAAACTTAATATTCTGCAAGTCAAATTGTGCCTTGATTTGCTTCTTAGAAATCCACTCCTTAAAATACTGCCTTCAGTAGTCCAGGTACAACCCCAGTACTTCTCTAAAGGTTTCATATACAAGTAAGTGAGAGCAGGAACTGGCCCTACAACCCCAGTATGAACAGAGACGCAAACTCCATGTGCAACAAATGCAAACAGCTCCTTCCCCAGAGCTGTGCAAGACTAACAAAAGATGAGCACTGAGAGTTCAGCCAAAAAGGGAAAAAACAGTATTTTCAAATTGAGATAGGAATGACTTTTCTAAAAATAAACCCTAGGGTAGTGAAGGGGTGGGAAACAAGTCCTGCAAGGATTTTTTCTTTTGTGAATGCTTCTTCTCTTTTGCAGTATTACAGGTCCTCATGTTCCACCTATTTTTGCTCAGTGGCAGAAGAGCAAGTACAGAAGTGTCAGCAGCCAGCAGACAGGCAGCACAGCTGGTCGAGGAGGGAAAAGGATTGATGCACAGAAAGGGGATCAAGTCTTTGCACTTTGCTGCCTGCTCTGTTTCTAGAAATGCCAAACTGGAGATGAGAAAAGAATGGGAAATCATCAAATGGGGACACTCACCTTTCTGCTACTTTGGACATCTTTAAACAATGTCTCTCTATCTGCATGTTCAGAAAAGTTATCTGAGGAGAGAGATGACAAGGACATTAACAAGCCGTGAGTTCTACAGCATGCATTGACAATATCCCAACACACTATTGACTTCTCTTTCCAAACAGCTTGAAAGTAACTCAGAAGGAAATGGGACCCTTCCCTAGGTATCAGAAGCTTATTAACTGCTTCCAATAGGAGTCTCCATTTCCAAAGGCAAAGCCCTAGGGAAAGCTTCAGAAGACATAATTAAAGCAGGAAAGACACATATTTGGGGCCTAGATTCCTAGACTACTCAGGGTGCAATATGATCTCCTTTTTACAACCATATTCTGCTCTCCCGCTTCTCTGACCGACCGGCATCACAAGACCTGGAACAGTTTCACAGCACACTTTCATTCTGCTATGAGCCAGTTCTTCAGCCTATGATAAAAAAGCTCAAGCAATGTAGCATCCGGGTTTAGTTCAGAAGACCACCCCAACAATGGCTGCCTAAGAAACAGGTTTAAAGCTGCCTTAAGTAAAATGCTGATCTAGTGACTCCTGTTTGTCTTTCAGTGAGGGCTGGTTGTTGCAGCGAAGTAATTTTGAGGGAGAGCTCTTCATGCCAGGGCAAGGGTGTGTGAGTTAGCTGGTCATTCCTTGGTGCAATTGTGCAAAAAACTTTTTCCTAGTTTCCTAAAGGCTCTGACTGTACAGTCTAACAGTCATGCACTGAACAATGCCTTTCCTCAGCACTCATCCCCAGCCTGTGCCCAGCTATGCTGGCCTTTGTCACCGCCCACTTTTCAGACATCCTCAGTGAACTGGAAATTAACCTGTCTACTGGTCCACAGACAGAGTAACAGTAGATTCAAAGGTCAGTGTTACTCATAATACAGATCACCATGCAACTGCACTGCTCAGTGAACACTTACTAACACGTTACATAAGGGAGCATCAAGGATAAGTATGTGAGGATCAAGGACAGGTAAAACTTACAATTTTTTTTTGCTGATATCTCAATAACTTTATTTGCTTTTTTTCTGGTAGCAGTTCTCAGAAGAGCTGCCATACAGCCACCTACTTACTTGCTTCCGGAAATCCTCTTTTGTCGTTTTGCGCACGGGTTGGGAGGGCAGGTGTACAGGGCTCTGGGGCTGAGACTCCTCTGTAACCCCATATACTGACTGTGGGGAGCCAAGGAACAAACAGGTGGGGTTACAGCACTTTTCTGTCACGCAATGAGGAACAGTGAGGTATGCAAAGCAGTAAGGTAACAAGCCAGCAATTTCCTACTGTTTATCCCCACACAGGTCAATAATCATTCGGCCTGGAGCAAAATTTACAGATGAGACCATGCTTGCTGATGCCTGCACTTGGAAGGCCTGTAGGCATGTTAAGAGAAGAGTTTGTTTTAAATGTTAAAATGCAGCTGATAATTTTTAGGAGCTCTGAAGGCTGTGTGCATTAACACTTGCAGGATAAACATTGGGAACTGTCACTGGGGTGAACCAAGTGGCAAAAGAAAATACTAGAACTCAATTGCCTCTGTCTTTCTGCTGGTTTAATTTCTTGATGTAAAACTACATATTGAAGAAAGTACTTAACCAGGTCGAGTCAAAGGGTCAAGTTCATGTGAATTTCTCTAAACAAAAATCTGCAGACTGACTTGTAGCCATTCATCTTCAGGACAGACACCTGCACTGAAGGTAGTATCATTTGCCCTTTTATTTAGTGCTTTTGCTTTTCAGTAAAACTTCTAATAGACCTATGAATAGCTCTGCTGCAATTTAACTTCCTATGGAAGTTCAGGAGTCCAGTGCCCCATCCAAAAAGGTAACAAGTGATGAGACAAGAAGAAACAGCCTGAAGCTGTGCCAAGAGAGGTTTAGACTGGATATTAGGAAAATTTCTTCTCTGAAATGGTTATCAAGCAATGGAACAAGGCTGCTCAGGGATGTTTTTGAGTCACCATCCTTGAAGGTTTTATTTAAAAGACAGGAACATGGTTTAGTGGAGGACTTGGTTAGTTTAAGGTTTTGAATCACTGATCTTAATGCTTTTCTTCAATCTAATTGATTCTACGACTTCATATACACAGAAGAGCTCAAACTTGCTGGAAGTCGAAAACATCCAAGTTGCTAATGATCCAGCCTTTAAAATTATTAAGGCAGGTAAACATCTCATTATCTGTGCCCAGATAATTTCTTACAAGGGGACCTAGGTATTTTTGCCAATTCCTTTTAATTTTATGGGAGTGCAGAGGCATCAGACATTTGGAACACAGAGCTCCTTAATGTCCTTCTCAGCTCTACCCATCAACCAGCCAGTATCACTTAGCTGGTAAAATGGAAATAATAAATTCACCAAAGAGAGCAAAACAGAACTCATACTACCAAAACACCTTTTTTTGTTGTTCCTATTGGGTAAATCTCATATACTGTAGGTGTCAAATATGATTTACATTAAAAGAAAACAAAACCAGTGAACCAAACCAACCCCAAACAAGCAAAAACCAAAACCAGGAACTCAAACTGACCTTCTTCACTTTTTGTGGGTTTTTCATACGGCGACATTTTCTGATGTCCATTTCTGTGGTGTTCACACAGCCTGGCTGAAAAGAGATGGTAATCATGTTACTCCTCTGTTTAGAATCTTCATCCTACCTTACCTTTATAAAATATACAATTAGATCTTGTCCAAACCTCTTTCTTGAGATTTGTGTTCCATAAATTACTCTTGCTAAACAAGAGACTGCATATACCCAAGGATGCCATGCCAGCATGCAATCTACTTACTCCTAACTTTGGCACCAAAAGGAAATTGCTAACAGGGGGAAGCTTTTTCTAGGAAGTCTGAGCCAAACTGAGTAAGCTGCTTTTCTTTCATAAGCCCAGAAAATAATTTTCCAAAGTTCATATTTGCCACGTATTTCCAAATCAATCATTCCATAGGTGCACAAGCCCAGAATGTCTCAAATAATCTTGTAGATACTTGGTGTATTTTGAACTGTGAGGAAAATCCATGTGGTGACTGTAAATGGAATGTCTTTGTGCATAAAACATTTACTAGTAATGAAACTTTTCCTGTCAAAACCTGGAAAGTCTCATCATTCAAAAATAGTTTTACCACAGGCCTGTGCACATCCCAGAAAGCTCTTTCCTGGCTGTCCAAGATCTTTCTTTCCGTTTTATCCTTTTTTCTGTCGATTCTGAAACAAAAGCGTAAGTGAGTATGAGTCAATGTACAAGTCATGCTTTCTTCTTTGATATAGTTCCTAGCTGTGGCTTTTAACGCCAACACAGAAAGTTTCAGAAAGCGACTTTTTTTGTACAGCGATGTCACACTCGCACTTGCAAGGGCACACATGCCCTGAACAAATTATCACTGATGTTTACTCCAACATGGGTCAAAAGAGATTTTCCTATTAATGTGGAAAACTTAACAGCTGTTTCTCATCTGGTGAGGAAAACTTTTCCTGGTACCCTGTTCCCATACTCTGATTTGACAGGCTGGGAAAGTCTGTAGTTTTGTCTGTGTCAGGAGACCCACCAGGACCTGTTTGCTCCAGGTGAGGCTCCTGGCTGGTGCTGGACTGAGGTCCTCATCAGGAGACCCCATTGCACCCCATTGCCCCAGCAGCACCACTGGCATGAACAGAGATTGCAAAGGAGCACCTGTCCCAGACATTCCCAGCAGCAACAGCATGGGCAGCATTTGTGGCCTCTCCTCCTTGGAACTTTCAACCCAAAGACTGTCTCTGCCTGTGTGCCCCTGTGCTGCCACAGCAAGGGGTGACAGCACAGGTGACCAGAGCTGAGCTTGCTATGTGGCCCCTACAAACCAGCACCCACCCAAGAGAGACACGACTGGGCTGGCACAACAGGAACTCAGTAATTCCAGCCCTGATGCAGCCAGTGAACCAACTCACTCAAAGGACACCACCCAAAGGCCAGCAGAGGTTGTTCAAAGCAACTCCTGGCAGCAGTGAGCAAGTAAGATCTGGCACCTCGCCCAGCTTTACACATGAGCACAAAGTCAGCACCAGCTTGCAAGATCTACCTGCACAGGGACTGGAGGAGTCACATGGATGGAGGAACAGCCTCCACACCTACGCTTCCAGAGCAGGATTGAATAAAGCTCAGTGTTCTTATGCTGGGTTCCTACATTGCTGCTACCAGGAAAATCACAGCAAAGAGGGAAAAACCCCAATCCAACTGTGATTTCTGATCACCAGGTTCCCTCCCATCTGTTTTTGTTTTGGAGGGACAGGGACCCTTGGTTAAGTCTGTGCTAGAAATGTACCAAGAGAATAGGAAGCAGGGGACTGAGACTGAAGTTTCTGAACACCCTTCCCCACAAAAAGACCAAATTCTCCACAGTTTGGCATCACTTGCTGAATCTCCCCCTTGCAAGGCTGAGATGAGAAACAAGCTCTGGGACAAGCTCTGTCCCCACACAAAGACAGAGCAGCTGCTGTACTGTGCTGAGGACACCCAGCCCAAAACTACCTTTCTGAGTGAGTCCTTCACACCTGGCCAAAGGGGAAGGTAAAGCCTATTCCAATCTTACACCACACAGCACACACAAATTGGAAGGACTCTCTGGAGGCTACATGAATTCTCTTCATTGACACTTTGTGCTCAACCCAGATTATCAGCTCCTCTCTCCAACCTTACTGATAACTCAGTATTTCACATTTTAAACTATGAAGACCCAAAGCAGCTAGATGCTCTATGGCTGCAGTTTTTGAGCAATGTGGGTATAGCAATAGAAATCCTGTGTGCAAACAAAAATGTGGAAAGCAAAGTAAAACTTGGTAAGCAGAAGGAATGTTTTCAGGTATTTTTTATACCCCCCCGACCACTCCTCCCTTTTTAGTTAACTTAAACTTTTAGTTACTGTGAATTACAATGTGAATTCTGTCCCTGCCTTTCTGGAAACCTGAAGATGGAACCATCACGTGAACTGTGAACCAAGAAGCTAAAACTAGTCAGCAAAAAAAGTTGATAGTGGCCAGTTCATGCTTATGCCTCAAAGAAAACAGAATGGAGAAAAGATGAATAACCAGTAGTGATTGCAATGAGTCTGATATTTACATTTCCTTCTTAGAGAATAATTATATGTTTTAGACAGAATGCAGACTTTTGTTTTGACTTACACTTTTTTTTTATCTTGGCAATAGCCTTTAAGTAACTGAAAGTACAATTGCTATCCTAAGTTCTAATTTTCTCTTCCAAACGGAACACTGCTATTCTGGTTGGAAAAAAATCCCTTAATTACCTTGTAATTTAAAAGATAATTACCATATATTTAAATGGTACATAATTTCAATGTTATTAAGCAAAGAATTCATCAAAATTCAAATGGGTTAATCAAAGATAGAGATATATACCTCAAGCCACACCTTCAAGAAATGATATTCCTTAACTTTTTAACATCTGACGCTGAAAGTGCAAATTCCTTCCAGTGAACAGTTGCAGTACTGGTGTTCTCATATGTCATCTTCACCAGCCCTTCCATTTTATAGGTGACAACAACATGCACAAAATGGACACTCGGAGTTCTAGGTATTAGTTTGTAGACAATAGTACACAGACCCTGGACCAGACCCAGTTACCAGCAGCAATGAAAACATGCTCAAAGCATTACGAGGCTTCATACTGCTTTCATAAGGGAAGATGAGAAGAAATGCCTGTTGTAAATACCACCCTCATAACCACATTGAAGTGCCAATATTTTTAGACTCAGAAATACTCTGCAAGCATAGAGTAACACAGACAGATGACAAAATTCTGTTCTTTCCATTCATACAAAACAAAAATACTACACAAAGGTAGAAGCACAATGGGCTTGTGAATTACCCACCGTCCCATGGCAAATACAGGCTTAGGAGCTCCTGACCAACATTTCCATGTGCAGATAATTAAACCCATCTTTCAGTTTCTGGCACAGACCTTCAGAATTGGCTCTCTCATGTTTCTAGTCTGCCAGTGATTAAAATTCACCAACACCTTCTGAGCTTAGTCACAGTAAAGATTTTGACAAAAAAGTTATCTGTACAGAATCCCCTTCTCTTCACAGCTCTAAATACTGGTGCAATTCAGTGCTCCAGGATTACTCACTTCACTTGGGCCTCTGCTTGCATGAAGATGAATTCCCACTTTCTTGCAAACGCTCTCTGAAGTCTTGCTAAGTTTTCCTGTTGAAAGATTAAAATGGTAAGAACAATTAATTTCTGTAATTACAACAATTGCTTGAGAGCACATTTAGCATGGTGGGTATTTATTTTATTCCTTTTTTTTTTTTAAGCTGAGAAACTAAAGACATGGAAGTCAGTGTTAGTTTCAGGTGAACTATATTGCAGGCAAAGCAAGGCTGTTACACATCTTTTTGGGCTGCAACCCAAAAGGCCCTGTCATGGATAAGGAATGGAGTGTGATGAAGACAGCTTGAGCTCTACTATGAAAAAAATTATGGACTTGTTCCCAAAAGATAACACTGAGAAGCTTTGTGAAGCTGATGACTTTCATTTCTGATAGCAGATGGCTGCCAGCTGCACGTTTCCCTCTCATCCTCACTTTCCCTTCCTCTCTGCCCAGTTCTCTTCTCTTCAGGCTTTTGTGAAGGTGCAAAGCCTGAGCGTCCCCTGCTTTGCTCAGTCCTGGTCACTGCTGGGAGCATTATGCAGCTGCACAGTTCTGAAGGCTGGGGATTGCCAGGATGATTCACAAAAGGAAATAGCTTGTTTGTCTGAACAATGAACACTGTTACTGCAAAGAATGGCTCCAGATGCAATTTTGCTCTACATCTGAAGTAAGAGCTCTGGTCCAGACCTGTTACAGAGAGTGTCGTGATCTGAACATTTGGATGGGGATGTGACTTCATCACAGCTCAAGGTTAAACTCAGAACATGGCCAGAATTTCAGGCTTAAATGGCACCCCGAAGCTAAATATCCACTCTCTCCCCAAGAATGGAGGCCTGCAAGACAACAGGACACTCTTCTCCATTACAGCTGGTTTAACTCTTTCAAATTTACACAGAAAAAAACCACTGTAGTTCTGCTGTTCTTTTTATATTTATCACCTTTATTTCAAGAAACTTATTTTAGGCACATGCATTTCAATGCAAGAAGAAATCTTCCTATTATCTACTTTAAACTCTCGTATAACACAAGGCATAAAGCCTGGCCCTGCTACCACCAAGTCCATGTAACAGTTTCAGTCTGTACACACGGAGGAAAACAAATGATTTACAGCTGTACTGAACTGTGATGATTTCCTTAACTGTGACTACAAGGAAGAACAACTTGTAATTATCTGTAACAGAAATTTTTGTGGGTTTTTTTCATTATTTTTATTTTGTTTTAAATTATGTTCACATGTGCCCTCTGGAGTAAATATGCTGAAGCCAATGGAACATCACCAACTGAAGCTGTATTTGAATTGTGCTTATGCTTGACCAGTTACAGAAAAACCTGAATACAACTATACAAGCTTGATCACATCATCTAGACCCCTGCTCTACTCAGTATAAATGGGGGCTGGGGGATTGTCTGTGAATGCTGCAAGCAGAACCTAAAAATGAGATGTCCCCTGAGATGCTTTGTAGAGGTCACTGCTGATACCTATGGAGAAGCATTCTCATGCCACATCTCCAAAATTGTGAGAAGGGCTCCTTCTCACTCCTGCAAGCCTGTTTATCTCACTTGTGCTGAGCTTACATCCCTTACTGGATCTGCTTCAGCTCCCATAATGCTTAGGAGGAGTTGGTGCCATTCTTATCTGAATGTCTCTAATTAAGAGAACAAAGTTTGAATGCAGAAGTAACCTCTAATTGTGCAATGCAATATTCACAAGAAAAATGAGAGACTGCCAAGATCTAATTATTTACCATCACTGGAGCATTGCTACTCTCAGTAGGCAACAATGTGCAAAAGTACTTAGCCATAGCCTCACTGCATGTGTGTAGGAGTATGTGTGCCACTGAACAGCCTTTTCTTGCTTTATGATAGATCTTTGGAGTACTCACAGTTAATTGGTTGGATGTGAGCAATTTTAATGGTTTTAATAATGAAATCAACAATATGCAGAGGAGAAAACTCAGCAAAAGGACATGTAAGTGCATGCAGATTATTATATTCTTTCCTTTGTGCCTGTTCGAGATTAGAACTCTTGGGAAGTCTGAATGCATTTCCAGGGTGGACTAGATAAGAGGCAATTTTTGCATGCTCTGCACTCCACAAAGGACCAAATGGCATGAACATATCTCTTCACGTGCACAGATGTGCCAAAATGTGGAAGGTAAGGAAGAAGGAAAAACTCCAATCTTGGAAGAAAAAATCCCACTCTAAAATATATGCAAATATATGCAACATAAATGTTTTCATTGTAATAAACATGACGACAGAAGTCCACTAGAACCAACTTTGTAAACAAACCCTCCAACGAAAAACTCCATGTATAAAATTCTGCTATTACACTGTTGAACAAGTAAACCGAAAAAAGTCAATATGATAGAAAGAAAAGCTTACCTGCTCAGAGTGCTCCACTGCTGGTATTCAAACAAATACACAGCCCTGCCCCTCCTGCCTCCGTCTTCCCACTCCTCTCCACCCTGATGCCTGACACCAAGGTTTGGGATATTTTTATTGATAGTAATTTCATATCAGAAAACACACTCTGGATAAAGTTCAGTGATATTTTTCATATAGCATATTGAAAACATTCCAAGTCTAATATCTGAGAACTTTTGTAACTAGATGTCTCATTAACAATTTAACTGCCCAATGGCACACCTGAAAATCCATCATTTCCCTGAGCTGAAATCTGCTATATAAACCAGGATTTCCTAACGGAAAACAGGACACCAAGCTAAGTTTCTGTGTAATTTGCCCCAATCTTGAAGGGCTCATTATACAGCAGATGTGTTAATGTGGGACACTGCAAAGCCAGAGACATTCATCAATCATGTTCCTGATGTTGTCTCCGTATCAACCTTCACACAGTTCTGCCAGCTAAGAAAAAGGTACAGTAAAGGCTGACCCCAAAGCACAAAATGGCAGCATTCAGTTGGCAAGCAAAGCTATCCCTGCACCCCCCAGCTTTAAACTCTAGCAGCAGTGTACCTACGGCTTCATAATCCGCCAGCTCCAGCCTAGCTTTGTTCTGCATGGTCCGTTTGCAAAGATAGATGGCTAAAGGGAGAAACAGAATGGAAAACAAATACAGACAGATTATTAGTACTAGATCTTAAAAACAAAAAAGAAAAAAAGGAAAAAAAGTAGTCTATAGACACTTTGTTTTCATCAGAAAGCAACATGAGTCAAGGAATGAGAGGGCTGAACACCCAGTTGACATTGCTTACAGCTCATCTCAGAGGCCCTAGACATCTGGGACATCTCATTTAAAAGTGCTGAGAGCAGATGCCAGGACCTAACAAGATGTCCAAGAAAGGCACAATTGCTTCTGGGTCTGGTAAAAGATATAGCATTAGCAACCTGTTCCTTTAAGCAGTTTAGGAATATGCATGCCAAAGTGACCATCCCTGCATTTCTTTTCTGCTAAGAAAAAATAAAAATAAATCAGGATATTGATGTGAAAACAGAAATATGGGCCAGATCTTAAAGGTGTGATCTGAGCATTTTTTAATATGCTCCATCCACTTATTCTTACATATTTGAAATGGTTAAGAGAAGCCTTGTCACATTTCACTATAGGCACAGGCTGCTGAACATGATGTGGTTTGGGATTCTGAGGGTCAAGATGAGCCCAGTGCACACCACCAAACCAGTCCCAGGCTGACTTCTGGGAAAGCCCCACCTGGATCTGCTAAGCTCACCCCATTTTTATTACAGGCTGAAACACAAGGTCCACAGCACACTCTGGGTTTACAGTCAGGTCTGAACATAACAGAGGCCCAGTGCTACTCATGTAATTCTATTCTACGCTGTTTCTGTAATTTTAACATTCATATAATGAGCCGGTCTTATGCATTATAACCAGAGCAGACCAGTTCATTTATATTTACACATCTCAAGGGCAGTTTCCTCAGTAAGGCACTTATGACACCAAATGAAGTGAGAGTCAGCTGTCTCACAGTGTTTTTTCATGCAAGGCAGTGACCTGCCATTAGCAAGTTAGTTCCTCTCCTGAAAGTGGACACAGGCAAATAAAAAAAAGTATGAAGTGCTGCTGGGATTTCAGTTTTATTTGGGTCTACTGCTGGTTTGGGATTAATTCCTGGGAAGACTCCATCTGTACAGGCCTCTGCTATGCAAAGTCTGATTATAAGCATATGTTAGAGGTTTCTGGGACAGATGAAAATCTGTCACTACGGGGCTCAGAGCTAATGCAGTTGAAGCTTGTCCAGCTGTGGGTCAGCTCATAGAGGGCTTTATTTTGGGGTGTACTGCCTCACTCAATGCCACTGCAGCACAATAATCTGACTGCAAAAACCAATTATTTATCTGATACTGCAGGAAAAAAAACAGAACCTCCCTTTTCACATTATTTTTCTGGTATTTACAGAATACATATTAGGCACAGTTCACACAGTGATTTAGGGGTGACTGGAAAATCTGGACATTTTTTTTGCATATAAAAAACAGCATCATGTTTTCTCCTAAGCAGTTCCCTCACTGGGATAAACATGTAAGTCTGTGCTAGCTCCTCTGCAGATGAGGACTGCAAATGAACTATCAGGACACACACCATTGCAGGCTACTTCTTTACCCCAGCACATAATTTCCAGAATCCATAATGATGAGTAATTATTGCACAAGAAGGAAAAAAACCCCAAACGGATTATTCAGGGAGGAGTTCTAAACCAATCTTATGAGATAAAAGGACTTCCAGAAGCTCCCATTTTATGACTGCACACATGGACACACTTCCTTTTCCAAAGCCACACCAGGATGCAACAATTAATTTTATCATTTAACTGTGAAAGAAGTGCAGTTCTGGAAGAGACAGCAATAGTGCATGCAGACAGCGAAAGATAACAACACTGACATATTTTCTTTATGTATTATCCCTGTCTGCAGGCACTCACATGTTTAAAACACCACGTTGCACTTTATTAGCTCGTAAACCATGCTCAGTCTTCTCTTTTACCCTATCATCTGGTAATCTTAAAAAAAATGAGAAATAAGTCTGATGTCATGTATCAGAGAACTTTTAACTGTGGGTTGCTGTTAGTTACGTACTGGTTTATTGATCAGTCAGATGAGTGCCCAGATGAAGTAAATTTTATTGATCAACATAACAGATTCAGCAACAGATCAGAGGATGTTCTCCCACAAAAGCAGTATTGATATTATTTAAGATTCTCAAGAACCAGTATTCTGCTTGCCACAAATCCTCCTGAAATGAACAGGACAATGGGAGAATGAAGGTAACAGAAGGCAAAACTGTGGCCCCACTGAGCTCAATGGGTACAACTCCAGGGGCTTGAGATACCCCAGGATTTCAATTCATGCATTTGAGATGGGCACACATCTGCCTCTGATGCTGCCATCTGACAAGAAACTCTGCACATGAAGGGTGTAGATGTCCAACAGTAATTATTTTAAGGACAATTTTTTGCATCACAAACTAACTTTCTATAATAAAATAATTATACTCTCACCATAATCCGTGTTTTCTGGTTCCCAGCAATTTGAAGGCCAAAAGTATGGTGCCTAAGAAAAAACATACACAGTTTTGTAATTTAAGCGATGAAAACCAATTCAGATGCAAAAAACCATTACAAGCACAAAAAGAAGAACCACAAAATCTACCACCCAGTCTCTGCCCTCAGGGGAAACACTGCTACAGATCTCAGTAAAAGTGGGGATGCTTTTCCAAGAAGGTATGACCTTTAATATTCCCCACTGCAGGTAAATAGAGATGCTGTAATGCAAGCACCTCTTGAGAAGGATGTCCAGTGTCCTGATGAAATTTCAGACACTGCTGCCAGCTCATCTGAATGTGGAGCTCTTACCCTTTATCCCCTTTATCTGTTATTCCTCTTTCCCCAGGAATTCAGAGGCAATCTGAAATTTTAAATTTTTTTTAAGAGAATGAGAAACCTCGTGGTCTTATCTATATGCTACATACCCCTTACTTTTCTAGAACAGCTACCAGTGTGGTTGGCAGACTACAAAACAATTTCCTTTTTAATTGTAACAGATGGCAGAGGTCAAAACTCAGCTGCTTAGAGTCATTCCGAAAGCAGAAGTCCTGCTAAACTTAGTGCTTTTGTTTTCTATCCAGGTCTGCATATTGCAGTTGCTACAATTAATTACAAGCTATTACTATATGTGACTGTATTTCAGTTTTAACATGAATGAAAAATAACATGCTGGTGATCACAGAAATTACAGAACACCGATGCTTCACTGATTATTGCTTTACTGATGTGATGCTACAGATGGGCATAGGACATTTATACACAGACTATTCCTTGCACCAAAGTACAGTGAGAAAACATGGGGGATTCAAACAATACAGAGTTCAATGCTCCTCACTGATACATATCTTATGAATTTCAGAAGATAAAGAGCTACTGTTAAAGGAGGGACTGATGTTGAGGTAAAAAGCAGCAAGAAGAGAGTAATGGAAAGGAAGCATGATTCTATCAGGTTATTTTTGCAGAAAACAGCTGAGGAGGTGTGTTTCAGGAAATGACAACAGGCAAAGAATATGCAAAATGGTAAGAAAAGGTAAGGGAAAGAAAAGTCAAGCAGTCACTTTGATGATGTGGTTTACACAGGCTTAAAATAAGAAATTAAATTATATTGAAATGTACCTCTTGAAAACTGCACAGGACAAGTTCTTAGAGTGCCATTCTTTTAAAACAGAGAAAAACACAGCTAAATAGGCAACCAGTATTACCCCTGCTTCTGTCGTGTCTTTCAGAAAAGAAAGGGAATTGTAATGAAAAATCTGAGTCTGAATGATGCCTTGCAACCAGAAGGCGGGATGAGATAAGAGGAGGTCTGTGATCTCCTGGGCTTCTTTTTTCACCATGACATTGGTCACATAGGATAACACAATACCACATGAGCAGTGAGCATGAGCAGCTGCAACATCAGATGCAAAGAGCAGAACTGGCTTTTCAAATAAAAGCTAAAAAAAGAGGAAAAAAATGGAAAGGAGGAACAGGAGAGTCAACAGAAGAGAGGTGGCAGGAAAGATAAGGGAGCTGGCTAGGATCATGTAACAGAAAAACACAAATTCAGCCAGCAGGATTAGGCAGTAGGACTCCAAGTTTGGACTTACTGCTTCTCCTAAAGTTACACAATCAGTTCAGAAGGAGTTGTTGCAGCACAAGCACTCAGTTATCTAGCAAGTTGACAGTGGCAGATTTTGGACAGGGCATGGAACTCAAGCACAGGGTGCTTTAAAAATTCAGCACATCTGGAGGCACAGGAACACTGAGGGATAGAGATGTCCCAGTTTAGGTGACTGCCAAGGTTACACATCCTCTGTAGAAGAGCCAAAACCTTAAGCTTGCCCTCTCTCACACCAATCTGTAAGCAAGAGATTATAAAAATTTGAATTTTCTGCTGTGCCAAAGCTTGAATATCCACCTCCTAAGTTTGCCCTGGTCCATTTTGCACAGGAGAATGGCTACTTAATTCTGTATCAGAGTTAGGACCTGAAACTAATTTTCTTTTTCCTGGTTTAGTTCAAATCTGAGTAAAGCAGCCTTGAATTCAGATATCAAAAATAGTCACAAGACACAGCCATTCATTTATGTAAAAAACTGTAAGTCGGGAGGTAGATGAGAGTGATTTGGGATTCTAAAGCAAAACTTTTTGAAGGGACTTCATAATTTCCTAGGGCCTCTACAAAGACAGCCTCAATCCTTGGCTTCATAGACCTAATGGCTGCTTAGGTATAAAGAGTGGGTGATTTCAGCAGTATTACTGCAGGGAAAGAGGAGGGGGTCACAAGGGAGTCAGGGTGCTCACCAACCTGGAAACGATAGAACGTCCCGTCATCTTTCAGGGTAAGGACATGGTCTGAGATGGGAAAGACATAACCCTGTGCAGCAATAAGACTTCCCAAGTGTATTGCTTCCCCTGTGAACGAGAAAAACAGCAGGGATGTGTCAACAAGACATGCACTGCACTCTGCTTTCAATAGCAGCTCTGGAGATGACTCATGTGAAATCTGGTGCCCACATGCCTCTCTTGTACCCACACCACATTCCTACTACTTCCAACCAAACCATGCAAAGCAGGAGAGCAGAAATCAGCCTTACAACACAGATGAAGCAGTGCTCAAACGTTTAACCCGTTAGTTTTTTGTTTATAAAATGTCACACACCAGTTCAACTCTAGAGTATGAAATTCGTTTCAAAGCACATTATCCACCACAGGTGACAGCTGACAAGAAGGCTGTTCCATCAACGAACCTCTCTTCCCTCTACCAAATCCAACAAGCACCTGCAACACCAGTTCATTAGCAGGATATTTATTCATAAAGACACCTCCTCACACTGTAGCATTGCCATTTGTTAGAGAAAATGTTGCAAAGGGGAGTTACAACAGTAATTGCGCTGCCCAGGCAACCTTCCCCAGTGCAGAGGCACATCTGTGCAGATTTTCAAGCAATGCCAGCTGTCAGAAGCTGCATCAGCTTTCTCAGAGTTGAAAAATCGTCTGCTCATACATGTCCAGATAGATAATAAAGCTGTTGTCTGCAGCTGAAATTCAGATTTGGGACCTGACAGGATTCATGAGAAGGGATTTGTGTATAGGGATGCCCTTCTGGGTGATTTGACACTACCTCTATCTCTGCTTTTACATGGTGACAGTAAGGCAGCTTAAAAACTGTAGGTGAGATTCTGGATTTTTTCCTTTCCTGAAAAGGAAAAGAAACTTCTGGGCCTGCAGATCTTTTCCTCCCTTCTCTTAATAGGTCTTCACTTTCCTAAATGATTTTGGTTTCTCTGAAGAGTGAACTGTTTGGACTGTTGCCCATGCACTGATCACTCTTTATGGCTGATTACCCATTTATCTATCTGCTGATTTATCTATTTGCTCTTTTTGATAAATTAAAAACCATTACCAGATTCTATGGCCCTGGCCAAGAATGACACAGACACTATGTCCTGTCAGTTGTGGCTATCTTTCTTCACACCATGAAAACCTGACACTGCATTTGCCTGCTTAACCATATACATCCACCAACTTTTTTTCTAGGAACAAAATGAAAATCAATCAGTCTTCTGTAGGTAGCAACAGTTTCACAGTCAGGCTAAAATTCCTGCAATGGTATTTCAGTGTGTTGCAGTATAAGGCATTAGACTTAATTAAGATGTTGACTCTCAACTCTTCTCCTTCCCTCCAATGCTTAAATCAACCATGTTCTTTTACTAGCATTTTAGACTGCAGCAATGTAGTATTTACTGCCTAATGGCAAACACAATAGAGATGGAGCACCTGTTTCTCCCCAGCTGTGGTCACCTTACCTGCATCCTCAATGCTGAGGTTCTTCATAAGCCACTGCACAATATCAGAACCTTAACAAACAAACAAAAATTTAAGAAAGCATTAGACACCGAGACCACAGGGTTTGAGAGCCCTAGAGAGAGCTAACATTGAATTAGATACAATAGAACTGACACGAACTTTATTCCATTTTCCTTCTTATTTCCACTGAGGTTTAAGAATGTTTTTCCTTCTTGTGCCACACTGCAATTACATGGTTACTGGCAGGTACTAAGTCCCATGGAGCATTCTGTGCAATAGGAGACTTGATATACCTTAAATCAGGTATTACTCTAATAGTTGCATGTAACTGTTCTCTCCCATTTTCTTCTCTCTCACCTCAGCATAGAGAGTTAAGTTTCTCCAAGCACTAGTTAGCAAGAAGATGAAGGAGCATTTACTGGCACCTCACACCTGTAATGTGTAGATGTATAGAACCAAAACATCAGTCAAAAACAGTCAGAGGAAGGCCTTGCTCATGTCAAAGACAAGCAATGTCTTAGAGAAGGAAGTGGTATTCAGAGTGCCTGTAACCACGGCCCCTGGGAGCGGTCACCTGGTGGTGATCACACAAACTGAATGGTGAGCCTTTAAGGTCCATCAGGAAGTGCATTAGGTTTTCAGGGCCCATCATGTATAATGAAAGTTGTTGCTATCTTATAAAGAACATCAAATTCTCTAGGATTGATCCTTTGTATGTATACAACCTCTGTTGCTTGCATGGAGATCACAGAAGTGGAAAACTTGTCACTGTTCAGTAGAAACTAAGGCCTGTTACCAAAATACATGGTGGCAGGGCAGCAAAATTTAGTTAAATCACATACTCAGAAAGCTAAGCTTAAAATGAAACATAATGGTGTGTACAAGTGAGCTAACTGGAGTTCTCCAGAGTCAAAGGCAATCAGCAAAGACACTTGGAGGCAATTTAGCAAGTCCACACTAAGTTACAACAGCATTCAGCACAACCTAACAATGCCATGTCTGGACGCAGATATAATACCAAGCCCTTCTCAGCATACAGTCAGTTTCTGGAGAAATATTTGCATTCACATACAGTAGGCTGTAGCTTGGGCT
This sequence comes from Dicrurus megarhynchus, assembly GCA_013399195.1. Taxonomy (NCBI): domain Eukaryota; kingdom Metazoa; phylum Chordata; class Aves; order Passeriformes; family Dicruridae; genus Dicrurus; species Dicrurus megarhynchus. The sequence goes on along the minus strand of VXAD01003680.1, from coordinate 1,474,892 downwards.
GGAAGGCACCCTAAATATATCTAGTTCCGACTCCCCTGCCATGGGCAGGGATGCCACCCACTAGACCAGACTGCTCAAAGCCCTACCCAGCCTGGTTCAGGCTTACTCAACAAATCCCAGAGGATCATATTTGTGTGGAGCACCTCTGAGCTCAGACATGGATGGGACCTCAAGGGGCAGCATAACCACGATGGTTCTTCCAGAAGAACATTTTGTTTGCCACAGACGATCCCCATGCCCTCAGCAAACCTTAAATATAATAAAGGCCAGGAGTCACGATGTGCCACAGAGAGACAACAGGCACTGCCCCAGGTCCCCGCAATTACCTGCAGGTCTGACTCTCCCATACACATGAAATTCCCATTAGAAACGTGAGCTCTACCCCACACAGAAGGCAACAGTAGCTCCCACTCCCCTGACAATGGAAGCAGACCCAAAACACTTCAAGGAGCACCAGTAAACCCCCTTCAGTCAGGCTTCAGCAGCAGGCAGCAATATGGACTTGACCTCCCTCATCCCTCACCTAAGGCAGGTGAAACAACCTACCTGTCCCCTGCAGGCAATCAGCAGAGCTCCTGAGGATCAGGGTAGCATCTGATTTCACTTAAATACTGGGCAAACAGATCTGACCAAGAAGCAGCCGCTGGGCATTCTCTCGACCTGCCTTGAAGGTATCATGAACCAGATACCGAAGGACCAATCTCACCATCTCGTATTCTCAGCACTATGGTCATTGTCCACACCTCCCAGCTTCACCTAGGAGCAACTTCAGTTGCCACTATCCTGTTCAGAAAGTTATTCCAGAATTTTTTTTTTTGATAGATTGAACTCTTCTTGTAACTTCGCAACCTAAGTTTGTTAATGTGCAATTTATATGCATTTTATAACCGTATTATCATTGAAGGAAAATAATGATTCTTCTTCTTGACAGTTCCTTCTGAGTGTTTCTTTAGAGGGCTGACACTTTGTCTCCCCACCTCCATCTCATTAAGCCAACCCAACTCTTCCTATGTCCTCTTAAGGTGGTCTCTCCCTATACTTTACCATTCAGACACTTCTCAAATTTAAACCAACTCCTTTGCACTGAGCGCACCAAAACTGCAGGCAGTACCTTGCAGAACAGCAAACCAATGCCTGTGGCAATGGTGCCAGCACTTTGTTTTCTCTACTGAAACCACCCTTCCAGATGCATCCTGAGGTCATGTCATTTTTTTGTGAACAATAAATTTATTCAGAAAAATATGTACAAGTGGTCCAAAACTATCTGCTAAATGAGAAGGCATCTAGTGAACACTGCTAGCTGAATAACATATGGGGAATATGTTCAAAGCCATGTTGTTTTGACAAGTTTGTTAATAAAACACTCTATTTTATAAACATGGATGTCCCCTTTTACCTTTTACAAAACAAAAATATTTTGAAGACAGAGCACAACATTTATGGTTAGAAAGCTAATTCAAGAAGATTCAAACTGAAGTGCTTCCGTAGTGTTAGAAACAAAACCTCACAAAATGCTGTTCAAGTGAAACTAGAAAATTTCTGGTTTTTCAGTTCATCTCCCAAACAAAAAATTCACCATTTCTCCTGACTTTGGTTACAGGCTTGCTGTGATCTCTTAGGCCTTGTATTACCAAGTGACATGAGAGCTGATACCTGACAATCATCTACAGTATTGCCTCACTTTGCTCACAGGAGGTGAAGTGCTTTCTGCATGACCCCTTTCCAGATGTACAGGAATACTTTAGTGCAGAATTAAGTCCCACTCCATTTTTACATAGAATGATAATGTCCCCAGCTCTAGGACACTTCTGAGGAATCTATTCAATTTCCGTCAAACGACAGTGAAAAATTCAAGTAATGCTGAAAGCTGGTTCCCGAGTCTTTCTCACCCCTCATAAGAAAGGTTTAAATGGGCAGGAAAGGTTTAAAGGGGTAAGTGAACTGAAGGTACTGACTCAACCAGAACTCCTGTGATCAGCCACTCCAGAGTATAAGCAGCAGTTGAGATCAGGAATTTTAATTTGTCTCTGTTAAAAACATGAAGTCATTCCTGAATGTTGCCAAGAGCCTGGAAGATGTTGTAGCTGTTCTCCAGTTGTCCTGAGGCAGACAGATTATCTTTCTGCTGAGTTTGCTGAACCATTATTTATCACCTGCCAAGACTGATTACTCACCCTTGGGACAATGACAAGTCTTTCCTTCCTCTGTTAATTACTGTCATCGTTAATAGCCATGTCACTAATTAATATTCAATCATAATGAAAACTCTTTACTGTCATCTCCCATAACACTTTCAATTTTTAGGGTTACCCTTAAACATTGGGTTTGCATTTGCTTGTGGCTGTTTCTATCACTGCAACTTAACTTCTGCCTGCCTTGAAATACTACTTATGCCCTTCTTCAAACGAGAAAATTTAGATTTATCCTTCTAAGACACAGTGAAGATGTGAGTGATCCCTTTACAACACTGTCCTCTGCCAGGCCAAGACACAGATACCTCTATCTGTAAGTTTTCCAGAAAACATCGTCTTCACCTCTCCTTTAGATTAAGCCTGGAGGATGGTCCTCACATAACTCACCTTCTCAGAAAGGTATTTTCTGAGCGTTTCTCACATTTCACAAGCTCTTTCAGAGCACACCCAGGGAAAATCCTTGACTCTGACATGTTTCCACTATATGCTAACAGGGCATTGAAATCTTCTGAAAACAAATAGTTGGGCATGTTTTCATAATAGGAAGTGTTACTAAATCCAGGTAGAGGAACAGCTTCCATCTTCTCTGTGCTCCTCTCTATACATCTACATTTCCTCTGAGTCAGAATGCTCAGTTCAAGGATAGCCAACATTCTTTGAACACCTATTTCCTCCTCATCTACAATGAAACGTATCTTTTTGCCTTAGGCTCTTCTTTGAACCTGAAGTTACTTAACACCAACAGAATAGCTGTATTTCTACATGCAAACATATTCACAATGACCATTTATCTTGCTACGTGTTTAGAGACAGACCAGCAGTTTTATATTTATTGCTATTTTCTACATTTTCTCTGAAGCTTCAGTGACCCCATAATAGTAGCTGGTGTTCTCTGCTGGACATTGCTTGTCAACATGACAAATGAGTGGTCAGACACTCAACGATAAATTTTAAAAATTCACAAGGTGTGAGGCCATCAGCAAGATGCAACTGGTGAGGTGAATCACCACCCCTGTATTTGATACCTTATCTACTCAACCTATGTTGTTCTACCTCTTCTAGAAAATGTAGAGCCATCTATAATCAGATTTTCCCATCCTTCACATGCTGAAATGACAGAGGCAGACAGGACAACTCAACCTCCTCTAGCTATTTCTAAAGATCTGCTGCCTGGAGTGGAGTCTGTACCTCTGGTTCTGAGCAAAGCAGCCAGGACCACTGGGGTCTGCTTGTCATCCAATGGACTGAACATGTCCCTGACAAGGCCTACACCTGTACACACACATGTATATGTATGCAAATAAAAAATACGAGAGTATTCCTGAAACCTCAGCAAATGTGTGCATCTTCATTTTTCTTTTTAGGCCTGAGAAGACAACTGCTTGTTTTGCTGTGTCCCGAGATCACAGAGCTGACAAGCACTGATGAGTGGAGCGGGATTTGACATGAGGCATCTTGTGTGGCCAGGTGAGGCACCAGTGACCACGGACCAAAGCTTGTGCTGCCTCATGGGACTTGTTAAGCTGAGTCCTGATCACTGGATGCCGTCAGCTGGTGGGGTGGGATACTTTGGATCTCATATCATTCACAGCCTCACACTGCACTGACAGATAGTATCACTGAAGCAAGTGAGGTCTTAAAAATATTTTTTAAAAAATCTGATCATAACATGAAAGAACGTGTTATATGTACTTGACTACAGAAGGATACAGAAGATTGCTTAGTTATTTCCTGTCCTTTTTTCAGTGTTACTGTAACTCTAATATTCTGTGAACATATTTTGATGGTTTAAAAAAATATTAAGTACTTTTGCATGGCAGGGGGAGTTTTTTTGGTCTGCTTGGGGTAGGGTTTTTTGTTTTGTTGGGTTTTTTTCCAGGAAAAATGTGAACTGTTCAGCTCCTTCCTAGACCTTATCTACACACTCCATGGCAAACAAGCCATGTGCCTGGCCTCTGTTGTCAATCACCTCCAAACTCACTGTCTAGACAGTCATTTGATGAAAGGGTAAAAATACGTCCCCCTTCCTGTCACGTCATTCTTGAAAATAGATGAACCCATTTTAGCACCAAATTTTCCAAACAATTTGCTCCTGAACTCAGAAAAATCTTTAAATATTTCTATCAGAAAAGCAAGAGAGAAAAAAAAAATCAGAAGCAGTTGAAATCACATAAGAATACATGCACAGGTGTACAAGCAGACACTCAAGCTGCTTTTTATGCTGCCAATCACAGCAATCACACTATTAAATGAAAATAACGTCTTGGGTCCTTCCCCAAACAGTTCTGGTAAATCTAGGACAAAAAGGTTAATTATCCTCACTTTTACCACTGGGCTTGCAAAAATAAACAAATTAACATCCCACATGATAAAGGGCAAAATGATTTCATACAAAATTTCTCAAGGCCTCTAGCACTCTGTGCTACAATTTTTCTTACACAGAGCCCCCCACTGACTCCCACAGTGATTTCAGCTAAGTTGGAAGTACAGACTACTGCTCACAGTAGGGCCTTAACACAAAGCAACAATTTTTATGGTAGGGAAAAAAAAAGAGGAATATCTAGGTCTCTCTCTAGTATTCTGTTACAAATATTGGGGAAGCACTTTATAAAATTTACCTACAATGAGCACATAAATAAATACCAATGCCAACTAAAAAAATATCTCAGCAGTTGACTCAGAAAACGTGGTAATTGCAGCTCTCCTTCATCAGCATGTGGTAATTGCACCACTCAGTGTCAGCAAGGAGCATCATCAAAGCTACAACAGCTTAAGGAGCATCATCAAAGCTACAACAGCTCAGAGATTCTAGCAATAGCAGTTTTCCTTTATGTTATACTCACTTTAAATCTTGTTTGTGAATTATTAACAACCATTAGCAGCAGGAGTGTTACCCCTTTTTGATCAAAGTAGCCAAAGTTTCTAAGGAGTCTTTTTGTTCATTGTAAACTTGAGAGCTTGAATTTACAATTTACTTTTCTTGTAATCAAAAAAAATTGAAAGCATAGTACTTTGTGTGAAGTAAGAATGAGGCTTGGTGGGAAGGTGGAATACAAAATTTGAAGGATGGAGATTTAGAATTGCAAAATCCAAAAATTCCTGTGTACTTCCAACCCTGTTAATACCTCCTTCTTCTGACCTGCTATTCGGAGGAACTTTTGCCTTCTCATCATATTGGTCAGGCTACCAAAGCACACATACATTCCACAATGCAGACCTGCAGAGGGAGATTTTCACTAGGCAGGAATCAATAAATGACATAATGGTGCAGAGCTCTGTGTGGGCTAATTTACCCAGGTAACACAGATAAATTAGATCTTAAGATCTCAGAGATACCACAACCAGACTTCTTTCCTTACATGGCTGTCCATCTGAAAACAGCTCAGGTAGCTTCACAAGGCCTGAAAGAAAGTAGCAGCAGACAAGCCTGGAGACATGCTGCTGGCTTGCAATACCCTCCCATCAGCAGCACCCAGAAGCAGGCAGCCATGCTGAGGAGCAGAAGGATGCCACTAACCAAGAGCCCTGGATTTAAAATGACTGCTCTTCAGTGGTGTTAGTAAGGCTGAGTTAGCAAACCTCTTAATGGATGCACAGTTAATCCCAGTGAAAGATGTCTGCCAGGACAGCTTAAACCAGGTCCTCAACTGGAAAAAAAGCGATACCAGCAAAAGGTCTTTTTCCAGTTGACCTGCTCAGCTCATGAAGGGTTTGGTGTTACGCCAGCCTCAGTGTTGTTCTCACTGCACTTCAACAGAGCTGCGTCCCATCAGCCCAGCCCTCACACCTGACACTCAGCGCCTTTGACCCACACTGGCCTCTGCTCACACTGAGACATGCCAAGCTGTGGCCTTACCACAGGGACAGCCACACTGATTTACTTGTGCTAAACATCCCTCACCTTGGGACTTGGAAAACCTGAGCTGCCATTATGTCTGTGCTACCTAAAGGCAGGCCTGGCATCAAAAAACACACTGGTAAACCCGAATGCACACCCCCTCTAGAACCCAGGATACACCATAAACCCCAGTGCAATCCCCCCTGCTGTTGTTTCACTTGGCTAGAACTTGGCCGGAATTAGAGATGTACTGTGTGACCTGTGCCCAAATCTTACTCTCCCCTCAAATACAACTCAGACAAAACTGCTGTTACTACAAGTATGGGACGAAATTGCAAAACAAAAAGAATTAGCAGTTCCACACTTTGTGTCATTCAAACCCATGCCTCCTATAACACCCATAGAAGACGAGCACATTGCCTTGAGAGCCCTCACAGAGGTGTACAAGAGGCAGGAAAGTGGTACCTTGCACTCCCAGCCTCCCAGCAGCACTAGTAACAGCACTTCGTAGTGGCATCTGAAATGACCACCTTTTACAAATCTGAACTGAGGATGTGTTGAGATGCACCTTTACACCTACAATTGATCATAAATTTCCAGCTGCTTTTCAGGGTGCTTTGCCTTTGCATTACTCAGACTACTGAAGTGGCTCACACAGCTTAGCAGTTTGGCTCTCTGCCATATAGTAGTGTTTAGGCGCTGTTCCTCACGTTGTCAAAATGATTTGGCAACAAAACAGCAAAGGAAGCAACTCTGAGCACTGCTGGAATCAAGGCTTTTGAAGATTCCTGTGTCAGATCTTGTTAGGGATGAAACATTTTTACTTCTATTCAATTCATATACACAGCCTTTAAACCAAAGGCAATGTTTCTGTCATTTCAATCATATATTACTATTTTTAATAGCTGATTTTCTTCTTCAGGAAACAGGAAAATTGATAAAATGTAGAAGGCGACTGGTGTATCTCAGCATGCAACTATCAGGTCACTTCACACCACATCCTCATTCACAAACTGAGTTTCAAAGGCTGTTACATCAAGGTCCTCCTTTCCCTCACCAGTGTTATAACAGTTTCCCTGGAAAGGGAAAAATGTCACCGAGTGGTGCAAGACAGTAAAGTCCTCTGAAAACTGCAGCATTTTAATGATTTTGGGACAATATTTATTTACTAAGAGATTGTAGTACTCACCTATGCCAGGTTCCTATGAATTTCTGCAGTAGTTCTGTTCACAAAAGTCAATTTTTAAACCTCCTACAGAGCCCTGGCCACAACAGATCTCTCCCAGGATCACACACTTCTGTGTTGACTGCAGCAACATGATCATCTGTGATCTCTATTACAGAGAAGGGTAGTTACCTTCATCAAATTCTGTAAGAAAGCAACTTCCTCCTGACACATTGCTACTTTTTTTCCCCCTCCTGTTCTTAAGGAAGGATTGAGAACTACACACAGTGTTTGCAGTGATGCAGTAACAGTCACATTACCTGGAAAATTAAATGACCCAATGTCTGTAACTCTCTTCCCTCCAGGAGTTTGTTGTTCTTAAAATAAAATAATCAATACTGTACAGCTTTCCCACCCCTTTTCCTGCTAGGTCTTTCAATCATGTATAATGCTGGCTGCCCTGGAGAGCAGTTGGCCTCACTGGAGCTCTGTACTGGTGCAGCAGTCAATCAGGGACAATTCTCCAGCAGGATTAAGGTTGCACATGTAATTTTTTTTAGTCAAGGGTAATGCCAAATGAATTACAACTCTATAGAAAATGCTGACAATTTACTTAGTGGCATGCAAAACAAAGAGACAGTATTGGCACTAACACCAGAAGCCGTATTTTAAACAGGGCTCCTTAAGCCATGTGTTAAAGGGACTTCTACTGACAAGGAGCAGTTGATTTTGCTGGCAGCAGCTTGTTCCTGCATTTCAAATTTGGGCATTGATATGTAACAGTGGGAGTTTTAAATGAGCAGAACAATTTAATGAGGACACTGAAACAACCAACAAGCAAAAATCTGTTAGCCATAATTAACAAGTTCAAAATAGGTAAACTATATAATACTTATATATTATAAAAAGTATTATATTATATATAATACTTTCTTGTATTTGATTGATTTCACAAGGTTGTGCATAATACAGGCAGTAAAAACAACAATCATCATCTCTTAAATCCCTGTATTTTAAAATTACATTTCCTATCTGGTAAATCCTTCAAGTTTATTTTATCAAATAACCTCTGAAAGTAAGAAGCATTTTGAAAAGCTGAAAGCCGCACTGAACTACAACCATTCAGTTTAAATAATTGAATCTAATGTCAAAACACCATGTATCTTAGAACTGCAAAATATCTGTCTATGAATTTTTAAAAGCATTTTTGTTTTCATTCTAAGATAGAGGGAATCTAGCAAAATATTTTCCTTCTTTTCTTCTTCCCTCCAAGAATTTGAAGACCTACATTTTATTTAACTCCTATTGATGTAAGTATGGGTTTGGACTTGGAAAAGTTCATGGGCTGCTCCAAAGCTGCAATGATTTCTGATAGCAACAAGTTCTGAAAGTGGGATGGGCACAGTGCTGTATTTGGTTGCTACCCAAGCACAAAGCACAGCCTTCATAAAGCCATTTACTGTGCAGTGAGGATCAGCCTTGATCAGAGCAGCTCTTTTGTTTTAGAGAGCTTCGTGATGCAACACCTGACAGCTGTGGAACAAACCTGAAGTGCTGCTGCTTTCCTACTTCCATCCAACAGTGCCCGGGTCTGAGACCCAGCAGCTTCACTCGCTTCTTTCTGGAAACATCACAAGCGTGAGGGTAAGTTCTTTACCACCCCCACAGACTCCTGACAAACCCAGTCTGGTTTGGCTCTCTAGAAATATATCCCTGGGCACTCTGTGCACTCTGAATTCAGCCGTGTCCTGGTGAGTGTGGCAGGAACAACCTCGGACCTTACAGCATTTCTCAGCCGGCACAGTTTGCCTGGGCAGATTTGCACAGAACAGCCTTGTAGTGCAGCAAAACACATGCGTGCTGCTTTTAGTTTCCGATTAGTAAAGCTCAAAATCCGCTCTACGTAAAGCAAAACCTTTTTCTTAGGCCAGCAACACTGTGTTCTGTAAGGTCTTGGTAAGTATTTTCATTCACCAGAAGTTCTGGGAGACAACTCTTAGAATACGTTCAGAGAGTAGTTTCAGGAGTGACTGATGAAACTAGAAAAATGTAAATACTCTAGCAAAAAACCCCAAAATCTTCCCGTAGATATTAAAATGAAAAATAAAGTAAAAGCAAATACATCTCCCTGGCGCTCTCAAGGCGTGTTTGCCCCGCAGCGGCTACGGCCGGCTCCGGTTCGCGCTGCAACGCCGCGGGGCCGCGCCAGCGGGCGCTGCCAGAGCACAGACAGCGCCGGCCGCGGGTCCGAGCCCCACCGCGACAGCGGGGAGCGCACGGGCACTGACACGTCCGTCCCGAGGGGCAGCGACGGACAGCCAAGGCTGGCGTACAGGTGTGAGCACATCTCCTGGAAACCTTCTTTAAAAAGTTCCGGGTACCGACCACAGAGCCCGGACCGCACCGCCTGGATTTTACGGCAAATCAACGCTTATTGGAAGGAAAACAAACCTTTCCTGGTATTACAAACATTCTTCCAATGCTTTCAGATCATTTTCATTTCAGATCAGCTTCTCATTTAAAATGCATATCGCTCCTTCCCTCGTTTCACCTTTTGTCCATCCTCCTTCCCCCTTGCCCCAAGCCCCCGGCGGCAGGCAGGAGGCTGAGCTCACCCCGCATCCCTCCCCGATGGCAGCCCCGGGGCCGGGCTGGGCTGCGGCGGGGGCCGGGGCCGGCCGGGCAGGCGGCCGGGAGGTGGTGGTGTTGCCCACGGAATGTTGCCCACGGAACGGGAGGCAGCGCCGGGGCCGGGACCGCGGGCGGGCGGAGGAGCCGCGCCCTCCCCAGCGCCTGCCCCGGGCTCAGCTGTCTGCCCCTAAACCTGCCCGCTGCCGGCTCCCCGGGAACTGCCGCGGGAGGCGAGGCCGCTGGGAAACCCGTGCACCCTTCTCCTCAGCGCCGCTCATCATGTTCAGATGTAGCTGATTTCGCAGGTAAGGACAGCAAACACAGACTCCAGGCAGAAAGGAGCGGGGACTGTCCTCTCCACGCCCCGGGAGACACACGGGAGAGAGAGAGGAACGCTGTGTCCACTGAAGTCTCTCACAGGTAAGAGAGACGAGAGGAAAAGGTTCCAGGCAATCAAGACACAGAATTACAATAAAACGGTAAAATACAACAGGTCGCACCATCAGGTTGTATCTGAGAACAGGCATGCAAAGGCAAAGCAGGGAAATGCCTTGTTTATCTTCTGCTTATTTCTCACTTTCACCGCAGGACCACGTGCTCAGGAGAAACACACTCAGATGCACACTGTCCTCTTTTCCCCCAACAAGTCATCAGCATCTCGCATCAACAGTCCCCGAGAAAGACAACAAAGCAGGCACAGCACTCAGATCGCTGTACCATTGGCCTGGGAGAGCTGCCAAGCAGTCGCCTGTCCCAGCACAGCCAGCTCACTGGCCTGCTCCCAGAATAAAGTCAGTACACGTGGAAATATTTGCAAGACAGAGTGGGGATGCTGAGTGCTTTACTGTGCTATAGGCTTTCTCTTTTTTAAACATATTCACTTACATTGCACTGGGGAGGCAAAGGCAAAGCCTGGACACAAAAAGAAAACTCATATGGCTGAACATCTGTAACCTGAACTTCTTTTGTTCTCCCAGAGGAAAATAAAACATCTAAAACAGGTAAACCACCCAAAAGGGTTAAAGCCATGACGTTATGAATTAAACTGAATCAAGAGAGGGAAAGTGTAAGCAGCAAAAGATACAGAATGTAATGAGAAATAAAAGTCCCGAAGATAAAAATAAGATTTGGAAGTATTACAGCAAATTGATCTGCAAAGCAATGCAGTAGAAACACGTAAAGAAAATCAGATCCAAAAGAGATCACGTTAAACTGAGGGGGAAAATATTATAAAGAATTCACTTCTGTCTAACAAAATGTTTTGTCACATAGAAGCAGGCACTAAAAATTAGATAAAAATACAGGAATCCATGGCTTTGTCTCTGTATACTCATACAGTCCCTCCTCAGGAACACAACTTTGAGATTAATTGCTGGATTGTTCATTGTATGGTCCCCTCTGCAACAACAGGCATGAAAATGATGTTTGAAGGATGTGGGACCAGAAATCCCACTGTACAAAAAGCAAGGTAACTCAGTGACACCAGATTAAGTGGAAAAATAGTGAATACATATATAATGTTGCAAATACTACATCAATATCAATAAAAAATACTCTTCCAAAGGCCATATAAAAAAATTACAGGTCAAATTAACTCTAACATAGCAAAGGCATCCCAAGGGGCATTATATTTTTCTATGAAATCATAAAATTACCAAGCTTGAAACCCAGAGTTATACTGAAAAAGAACTCTTTCCTCTTGTGTGTAGAATAATTCTGGCCACACCTCATATTCCTTGGCTAAAAATTGCCAAGTTTCTTCAGACAATTGCAGTCACGTCATCCCACCAGGGCTGGCTGTGCCTTCTCCCCTCTCCATGCTGTATCCAGCATTTTGGATATTGTACCAACTGCACTGATAATGGCACTGTCACAACTCCAATGAAGCCAGTTGAAAGCATGTCAGGTCACTTTTTACAACCATGGTATCTCAGAAACTCAGCAGATTCTGCCCAACATAGTGATTTATTCTGAAATAAACTTCTCAGCCTGTTCACACTCCATTAGCTTATGCTGCACGTACAGAGGCAAGTTAGAAGGGAGAAAGAGTAGCAGAAGTTGATGGAGAAAATATACAAGAAGCAAGAGGATAAGCCTGTAGAAAACAGGCCCAAGGAATAAGAACATGGATTTTGAAAACAATGACAGCTATGCAAAAATAAATTGCGCTTACAAAACCTAAACGGTCAAACGCTAATCTAAGATATGTGAACCATGCTTTCCACTGAATTCTGTAGTAGTCCATACATATACCTGCATGCAAGTCAGAAACATAAAAAGATGGAAAATTTCTTTTCTGCTACTGGATGTACCTGGACTTCATCGGGATATCCCACCTTCCATTCTAGTACATTTCTGTATGGCTTGGGAAGTGTTTCTGAAGGACAAATATATGGCTGAAGAAAGTTTAGTAATGCCTTTTAGGGGAGCTGCAAAGATTAATAAATTGATGTTTGCTTAACACTGTGAAAACATAAAATGCCTTGCAACTTCATAGTGTTGAGCATTACTACCAATTCCTGCCAAAAAAAATCCCCCCAGTCCTACTCCCCTGTGCAGAGTCCCTGCTCAGTAAAGGCTCATTTCTGGTTTTACTTTCACAGACTGAAACCTGTCAGCGCTGTGCAAATTTTGCTAGCACTATTCTCAGAGCAAACTACAGTAGGTCCCAAGGCAGGTAGCTCAGAATATTGTTTCCAACTTGAGAGAAGAAATTGAAAGAGCAGTATTTACTTTCTGTCACCAGCTTACTCACAGTTTTGTGCAAACATGATCAGACTACAACAAGGTCATGTAAATCTGAAACCAAGGACCCAATCAAGTAACAGCTTCCCTTCATGGCTCTGACCACACCTGCTGCAAAATCCAAGCAAGGGCTGCCAGACTGTGGCTAAACCAGCAATTTGCTGCCAGGAGCTGGTCTGGTGAGAGAAGAGGTTAAAAAGATGATATTTGCTTCCTAAAGTCATGAGATCTTTATGTATTTAAATTTGAAAACACATAGAGAGTCCTGTCACAGACGGGGAGATGACAGCCTTATTATAAAGTGCAGTACAGCATGACAAATTATTGACCTACTTCTTAAAGAAACTTGTCTCATGCCAATGACTTATCCTTCAACACACCCTCCCAGTATCCAACATGACAAGATAGAGTCAGCATCTCCAGCTTTCCCTCAATGTCTCACTAAAAAAAAAGAAAAAAAAACTTTCTTCAAATTACACCTACAAAAGCCCAGAATGCTGGTCTGGCAAACTGACTGTGTTTCTGCCAGAGATGCTTTTGGTATTGTGACTTTAACTCTCCTTAGATTTAGACCTGGATCTTAAAAACACCTGTCTTAGCAGGTGTTGCGAGTCCAAGTCTGGAGCGTGTTCTTGTCAGGCTTCACTGAGGCTATTGGTTCCCAGTAAAAAACGAGCATTTTACACACATGGATCAGATTGGCATGGCAAAGTTTTGGCAGCAGGAGGGCTACACACATGGCTTCTGTGAGAAGCACCTGGGAGCTTCCCCTGTACCCAACAGAGCCAGTGCCTGCTGGCTCTAAGACTGGCCTGCCACTGGCCAAGGCTGAGCCCATCAGTGGAGGTGATAGTGTCTCTGGAATAAGGTTATTAAGAGATTTGGGGTTATTTCTCATTATCTTATTCTGATTTGATTGGTAATAAATTCAATTAATTTCCCCAACTTGAGTCTGTTTTGCCTTTGACAGTAACTGGTGAGTGATCTCTCCCTGTCCTTATCTCAACCTGTGAGACTTTTGTTATATTTTCTCTCTCCTGTCCAGCTAAGGAGGAGGAATGATGGTGTGTTGGTGGACACCTGGCATCCAGCCAGGGTCAGCCTGCTACAATACATCAGCCAAAATGGACATCACAGAAACCTCCAGAAAAATACAAAAAAAGCCAGCAAACTTCTAACCTCTCCCTAGTGACTGTGCATTTTATGAGTAGACCATAAACAGATCAAAAGAACACAATTTAAGATATTTATTTCAACATGGTGAAACTGTTCTCCTGCTCTTCCTGCAGCCCATGGGAAATAGAATTCTTGGCCTCCAATCAAGACAAGAAGTGGAGGGGTTGTTTAGCCTGGAGAAAAGGAGACCCAGGGTGACCTTATCACTCTCTACAATTACCTGAAAGCAGGTTGTAGCAAGGTGAGGGTTGGCCTCTTCTCTCACGTAAAAAATGATAAGGCTAGAAGATTGGATATTAGGAAAAATTTCTTCACTGACACGGTTATCAAGTATTGGAACAGGCAGTCTGGGGAAGTGGTTGAGTTACCATCTCTGGAGGTATTTAAAAGACATGTGGATGGGACACTCGGAGACATGGTTTAACAGTGGACTTGTGTAGCGGGTTCAGTTGCTAACCCGTGACAACTTGGCAGTGTTAGGTTAATGACAGGACTCAATAGTCTTAAAGGTCTTTTACAACCTAAAAAATTGTATGATTCTATAAGGGAGAACCGATTTTTCCATTATTTGAAATAAAAACACAGAATGGAAAGGATGTGTTTATTTCACTACCACTTCAGATTAAGTGTGTAAAGAAACTGCTTCAGGATACGCAATCAAGTCCTGGAAGCAGAGCAGAAGAGCATACAGCAGGTTTACCATGGGCAACAACAAGAAGAAAAATTTTCAAGCACTTGCAGATGGTCAAGAACTAGACAGTTGTTGGCAATGCCCATCTGAAGCACTAGGGGCAGGGATGGCCACTTAGCACCCTTTGGGCCATGTGGCACACAAGTGATTCAAGTGGGGTTCCCACCCTGGAGGAGTCCCCTGCACAGGAGCTTCTAGATCACTTGAATCCTTGACTGCAGGAGAAAAAGTGCCTGCACTGCCAGACTGCCATGAGGGCCAGCAACCCAGCACAGAGAAGTGGGTACCATGGGACGCACCTCTAGCTGCTAATCACTTTTCCAATTCTTTCACTCCTGAGGCTTTTAATACAGGGTCAGGAAGTTGGTGCCTTTGGCATGACCCTGTCTACCCCTCTCCACAGCACCAGAGCTGCCTTGCTAGCCTGGCAAATGCTTTGACCTGTCCCCACACCAAGCTGTCATGGCTGGGCAACAGCATCCTGGTTAAGTTCTGGTATCAGGGAAGAATAGAACTACTTCTAAATACAGACCAGTTTGACCACTAGTGAGTCCCTCTCCGTGCAGACTGAGAGCTCCAGACAAACTCACAACAGCCCCTGCCAAAGCACATGCCAATGAAAACAGCCACATGTTGATGGGGCTTAATTGCTTTCTTGGTATTAAAATAATGTAAGAAAAGTTGATCTGTAGAAAAAAAAATAATAGGGGCTTTTATCCTTTTAGCAGGATGGATAATCAGTGGCTATCAGGTTATCAGGAATGGAGATAAGTAGGTCCCCATCTGGTTTAGATTCAACTGAATTTTTTTTTCCATTAAGATCTCTTCAATTTTATCATCTGGTTATTAAATGCACATTTTTGTCTTAAACCTATTTTGAAGCAATTATATGTTTATGCTGGTTTAGAATGCTCCCTTTTATGAAACTAAATCGTTGGGTATATTTGTATGCTGTCTGTAATCTGGTATTCTAAAGTAGTAATTCTGAAAGCAAAACAAATGCACCTCCTTGCCTGTTCCTCCTTTTCTTCTCTCTAGTTGTTCGCATCCCTTTGCCTCCCTGAATACACAAAGACAGGACATTTCCCTCAGATTAAAACAGGGCCATGGCAGGCTAATAACCATTTGTGTTTCTGAGAACTACCCCAGACAGATTTGTTACATCTCTTGACTAAAAAGGACATCAACCCCAGACAAACAACCGACACAACAAAAAGCTGTCCTACAGACAACCTTCCTGAATTTTTAAAATATATATTGGACACAAGTTTCAGAAATTACTTTAGAGCCTTCTATTCCATTTTCAAAACTGAAAAGCCCTCAGGAGCCTACATTGAACCAGCTTTTGACAAGATCTATTGGCATAATGGTTAGAGGCATTTGTTAATGCCAGGCTTATTTCAAGGGCACTCCAAGTGTTTCACCTTGCCACACAGATATTGGAGGAGCCTGCACTTGGTTTCAAACATTGATCTCTTTCTTGAGCTAGCATATAGGCCCAGAATAAATTCTACAATTCATCAGATTGTTTCTTTTTGCCTTACAATTCAGCAGTCAAAATTCTGTAAAACAGTTTAAGATTTATAGGAAAACCTGGGCACATTTTTTTCTTTACTTATGTTTTCACGTGTAAAATTATACATTTAAAAAAAACCCTCATCCACTATGTGGGAACATTTTAGTTCATACACAGTAAAATAAAGAGCTGTATAATTCACATCAGTCTTCCAGTACTGCAGTGATTTCTTTTAAAATTACCAATGATACATATAAAAACTGTTCCTTAAGGGTAAGTGGGTAATTTCTTTCATGAAAGTACTCAGTAATGCAACATTAAAGGGACAAAACATTCTGCAGGGCATATATTTGATTAACTGTAAACCACACACTTGGTGGGTTTTTTATTTTTTGTACAGTCCAGCTATATCTATAAATCCAAAATCTAAAAGAACCCCTGAAAGCCAAACAAACAAGTTTTGTATCAAAATGCCACCATTCATCATGATCCTAAAGAAGCATAAATGGCTAAAGTCACCTATGTGACTTAAGCACAGTTCAGAGATAAGAAAACAGGAGTGATGTAAAGTGGCAAACAAGGGTAGTAACAGGTTGAGCATGTTCAGGTGGGATGTGATGGGATAAGGAAGGTTGACTAATTTCCTTGAACTGCAGAGAAAGATGAAACCTTCAAGCATGCCAAGACAGTAAGGGCGAGATGTCCTGGGTGCTGAAGGTAATCCGTGCAGGACCTTTCTGCACAGAGCAGCTGGCTCTCCATGGCACTAGCAGTACAAAAGTGTTCTCAGCCAGTCTCTTCAGCTAACTAACTGGGATGGTTATTTGACTAAAATACAACAGAATACTTCATTTCAAAGGGACCTACAATGTTAATGTAGTCCAACTATTAGCCTGTATTACTGAGGAAAGGAGCAGAGGACTGCTTTGTTGCAGTCAAACACCAAAATCCATGTCTATGACAGTACACCTCTGTGTCTGTCACACACAAGCTAAACAGTACATTATGTGTACATTTGCAGGATTTTATGTATGTCAATGTAAAATGCTGAAAATATTTAATCACATTCCAAACTATTTCCTAAAAGGCTTTTTTTCTTTACTGTGAGGTAAAACCATTTGTTCCATATAGCTGAAAAATGTAAACACAATCAAATCAGCGCAGAATGGCAAAACATCTGAGTATGACCCCCACCATGTCCCTCTCAGTCCAGACAGCTGGAGACTGAGGAACATACCTCCACAGTATCGCTAAACATTGCTTTTTTTCTTATACACTACCCTAGATAGCCACTACAGGATCCATGGCCAGAGGGCTGCTGGTGGCCATTGGTTTGACACAAAGTGGGCATTCTTACTATACCACTTAGAGCCTGCCTTTTGCAGTTCACATCTGCCACCATGCTCCGTGTTAGCCAAGAGTGTCACTTGGGAGAAATCTTCTGTATGCTCACATCTCAGTAGGTGAGACCAGTCCCTTCAGCAGCTGCAGGGTATGAGGAAAAAAAGGCAGAAGCAGGAGAAAAGGGACACACCTGAAAAGGACATGCCCTTCTGTCCCTCCCAGCACCTGCAGGGAGCTTGCAAAGATAGCGTCTTTGCCGCAATGGTTCCAAGTGCAGCTGCATGCAGGGATACCAGCAGGCATCCTGCAGAGTCTCGCTCGCAACTGTTCTGTAGAAACCCCTCAGAATAGAGCATTTGCTGCAAATTCCCTAAACAGATGCAGTGAGGCCCCTCTGGATGCCAAAGGCCCCTCAGCAAGTTCTCACTCGAAATATGGTATTGCACATTATCATCACTACTACAGCCCTACCTGGCACCTCTGATTATTTACAGAGAGTAGGTTGTATATTATCCTGTGTGCCCAAAACATTCTATGAAATTACCATTTTCATCACCAAAAGCTTAACATACAAAGTTCAAGAATAAAAACAGGGATAAGTTTATGTAACAAAATAAAGTGCAGCTGCCATTCATGTTACTGTGCGAGTCTACATAGGTTTTCATTAGGACAGTGAAATTCCACAACACCTCTCCAGAAATAAAGTTTGCTCTGCAACAGGACAAGACAGGATGAACTGTGAGTGACACAGGCAGGAACAGGCTCAGAGACTCAGTCAAGCTGATCAGGTACTGCCAAGTGACACAGCTGAAGAGCAGATGCTACCTTCATTTAATTTAGCAAAGCCAGCACGGTGGCTCCATGGACCCATGCAGACATGACACAAAGCATCTGCAGGTTTTACCTCTCACTGTGGCAGCATATTAATCCACCTCTCTCAGTATCATCTGCAAAGGACATCCTCCTGTTCTGCAGAGCAAACCTACAGGTTTAACAATCACTGTTACCCAAAAGTGGAAATATGCAATAGCAGATGACCATCACAATCAAAGTGTGACAGCTTTTCAACGTCTCCTCACATACCCACCAAGCTCACATTCCTGTCTGCTGTCTTGCCACACATTAGAACATGTTTGCTTTAATCCCTGAGAAATGTAGACTATTTTCATAGACTCACTGAATGCCTTGGGCTGGAAGGACCTTAAGATCTTCTAGTTCCAACCCCACTACCATAGGGATACTCTTTCACTAGGTTGCTCAGAGCCCCATCCAACCTGACCTTGAACACCTCCAGGGATGGGGCATCCACAGCTTCTCTGGGAAAACTGTTCCAGTGCCTTGCCACCCTCACAGTAAAGAATTTTTTTCCTAATATCTAATCTAACCATACTCTGTTTTAATTTGAGCCATTCCCTCTTGTCCTATCACAACATGCTCTTGTAAAACGTCCCTCTCCATCCTTCTTGCAGGCTCCCTTCAGAGGTGGGTTTGAAGAAACCACAGTGGGGGAGGCCTTGCAGGATCTGCCAATGGTGGGAGGTACCACACACATGCAAAAAGAAGAGACAGGAACTAAACGGTGAACTAGGAGGAGGAGCATCAGGATTTCTTAATTTTAAAAGAGAAGCATTTTTCAAAATGGAATACTAAGGCACCTACTGCAATATGCAGATGCAATTCTCACATAAACTGTCCCTAAAATGGGCACTGCCTTTTCTATGAACAGAATAGCCCAGGAATCCCAGGAAAGAGGAATGGGTGTTGACAAAATCAGACTTTTTTTTTTTTTTTAAACTTTCTTTCAACAGCATAGACCCCAGTGGAACAAACCCTGCTTTAACAACAGTACTCTCAGAACGACCAATCTCTAGCCTGACACTGCACATACAAAGTTTTTCCCTAGTCTGGTACTCTACACCCCAAGACTTTTCCAGTACTCTCACAACCTGCTCCCAAAGTGCTGTGACTAGTTTAGCTCACATAATGGGAATCCCTGTTTCAGAAAATGCTTCATGGCCTGAGACTATTTGAAGAAAACTCATCCCTGAATCTATCCAAATTGGTAACAAATCCTTTGACTGCTGAAGAGAAGTAATGAAAGGGAATTTAATCTTGACATTTCTGGATTAAACAGCTGACAGGCAAGGCCTAGAGGACTCAGTGGAACAGAGGACAGCTGTTTCCAGAGCTGCACCTGAATTGACAGAGTCCAGACGTTAGGAATGAGAGCTCAGCAGAGCTAAAGAAGCTTGTCACAGCAGAGGTGGGAATCCAAATTTTAATGATACAATTAAGGAATACCAAGGCTGGTGTAAAATGCTGAGCTATTTCTACCTCTGTGTCCCTATGACTGGCCTCACACTACTGTGGGTGTAATTATATAAGATACACAATCCTTTAGTGGAAAGTGGACTTATTTAAGGAAAACAGCTGGCAAATTTAGAGCTAAGTAGGAGCACAGAAACGTCAATGCCGAAACCAAGAGCATGTCAAACATGACCCAGATACCTAATTAGAAGTTATGCTCAAATCTAACTTGCACAGGACTCCAAAAGCAGGCTCACTGACTACAGTAGAGAGGCTGAAAGAGGTACTCTCTTGAGCTTTATTCCCCTGATTGCATTAGATATTCTTCTGATCTCTCCCTCTCTTCCCCAACTTTAATGTCACAACCCTTACAAATGTGCCAGGAATGGGGAGGGTAGAGCCGTATTACACAATAATGGTGCAAACACCCTCAGGAAGGCATCAAGGCTGCCAGAGGGCTTCCCCCAGCACAGAGAGGTGGGAGCTCAAGGCTTCATGTCTATTCCCAGCCGACCTGCTCTGAGCCAGCACTCAGCCATGGGGATTTGCTGAGCTGAGAGGAGGATGTTCTCTCTCTATGATGCTGGCTACAGTAACACTTCTGCGGCAAGCACCTCAGCCTATTGGGCTGTGCAGGGAGCAAAGGAGCAGGAAGTCGTTGACAGAGATGGTGCCAAGATATGCTAACATACTATGGGAATATCCCACAGCTGGCACAAACAGGTCCAAAAGATTCCTAAAACACCACATGATAACTTCATGACACAGGTGCTAAGGGTGCTGACTAGGAACGATGCCTTCCTTGATCTGTTGCTTGTCAACAGCAATAATTTCCTTTTACAACAAGGTAACCCACCTAGTTGATCAAGGGAAGCCAGCTGATGTAACCTTTACGGATTTCAGTACAGCTTTTGATACTGTCTCTCACAGGACCCTTCTGGACAAAATGTCCAGCACTCAGCTGGATAAACACACCATGTGATGGGTGAGCAACTGGCTCATGGGCCAGGCACAAAGGGTTGTAGTGAATGGGGTGACATCAGACTGGCAGCTGGTCACTAGTGGGGTTTCCCAGGGTTCCATTTTAGGGCCAATTCTTGTCAATATCTTCAAAAGTTTTGAGTAAGCTTGCTGATGACACTAAACTGGGAGGAGTTGTTGACTCCCTTGAAGACAGGGAGGTCCTGCAGAGAGACCAGGACAAATCACAGGGCTGTGCAATCCCCAGATGGATGAAGTTTTAACAAAGACAAGTGCTGGATTCTGCACCCAGGATGGGGCAACCCTGGGTCTATGGACAGACTGGGGAGTGAGAGGCTGGAGAGCAGCACTGCGGAAAGGGACCTGGGGCTCCTGGTCGATGGCAAGTTGGATACGAGTCAGCAGTGCCCTGGCAGCCAGGGGGGCCAGCCCTGTCCTGGGGTACATCAGAACAGCCGGGCAAGGGAGGGCATTGTCCCGCTCTGCTCTGCACTGGGGCGGCCTCACCTCGAGCGCTGGGGGCGGTTTTGGGCACCGCAATAGAAGAAGGATATAAAGCTATTAGAGAGCGTCCAAAGGAGGGCTACAGAGATGGTGAAGGGCCTTGAGGGGAAGCTCTTTAAGGAGTGGCTGAGGTCACTTAGCTTCTTCAGCCCGGAGGAGACTGAGGAGCGACCTCATTGCAGTCTATGGCTTCCTTGTGAGGGGAAGAGGAAGAGGAAGGACAGACACTGATCTCCTCTCTGTGGTGATCAGTGACAGGACTTGAGGAAATGGCATGAGGCTGCATCAGGGAAGGTTTAGATTGGATATTAGGAAAAGGTTCTTCACCCAGAGGGTGGCACTGGAACAGGCTCCCCAGGGAAGTGGTCACAGCACCAAGCCTGTCAAATGTCAAGAAGCATTTGGACAATGCTCTCAGGCACTTGCTGTGATTCTTGGTAAGTCCTGTGCAGAGTCAGAAGTTGGACTTTGATGATCCTTGTGCATCCCTTCCAACTCAGTACATTCTATGATTGTATGAGACATACTTTAAAAACAGAAACTCATTAATTTGCTTATGTATCATGGATAAGAGCAAAGGTAACTGAGAGCTTACTGGAATCCTTTCTTGATAAGCATCTTCCTGTTGCAAACTTGCCCTCCCACTAGGAAAATGGGTACCATGAGTGGTCAGTGTGGTGCTTTACCTCAGAGGGTGGCTGTGGAGCAGGATCAGAGAGGTTACATAACCCCTGCACATAGCACTAGCACAGCTATTAATGAAAATTTCAGATAATTCTGGTTTTCATTGCTCAAAAAGGTTGTTAAAAGCTTAGGTAAGGGTCCAGGGGCACAAGAGGAATTAAGGCTGTGGAAAAAGTGCTTCGAAGTCAGCCATGTTTTCAGGGACACAATTTATTAAAAACTTGACAAACAGAATGTGAAGTGGCTATTTCACTGCAGTGACTAAGTATTTTTTGTGGAGAAAAAGTATCTTCATTGTCAACCATAATACCAGGTTCAATACCAGAACTTCTCTAGACGAAGTCAGACCAGAAACAAATAACAGCTTTAGATCATGTTACTACTTTTTGAAGGATAACAGTAACTTTTTTAAGGTGACAGAAAGATTTTTTTACGCCAGGCATTTTTTAAATTGGATCCTTTCCCATAAGATCTACAAATGTAAAGAGGCTTTGAGCCAGGGAAGCTGTGTGCCAAACCTAGACACTCTTATAGCTAGCTCTCCAAGAAAGCAAGTCCCTGTGTCAAAGACCCAATGCTCTTTGGAGCTCTACAATCAACTCCTCCTACTAAAAAAAACCCAAACACAAAATCAAATTATAACGCACTACCCATGTAGCAATGAAGTAAATGATGAACATGAGATGTTACAGTGCAAAATTCTAAATCATATCTTAAAGGATTTAGTCTTCAGATTCTGTTTTTTTCTGCTTGACAAAAGAAATAAGCTTTGATGAATATGCCACTGTCCAACTCATTAGCTTTGGTAATGATAGCCTTGTGATCAATATTTTAGCAGAACACAGTAACTTTTATTTCCTATGGCTACTACTGCTTCCTTAGAAAGCTCACCTGTCACTGTCTCTCTTATAGGAGAAAAACATAGACAACATTCAACAAAACACTGGACATTTGGCAGATCTCATTTGCTAAAAAGTGTAATTTCCCATCAGTCAAACCTACTCAGGAAATAGGAATGAAATGTACTGAATAGCTAGGGCAAAAGTAAAACATCATGCAAGAAAAACCTCATCAGAAATTAGTCACTTGGTGAATTTGACAATCATTTTGGCATCAACCAGCAAACAACTGAGTTTACCAAAAAAAAAAAAAAAAAGGAAAATACCAAGACAGACAATCCTATCCACAATAAAATAGGTTCAAGAATAATAGAATTTCTATACAATACCACACAACACCCTACAATAATTGGATGTAAAACCTTCCACTGCTAGAAACACGTTACTTTTCTCATCAGTCTATGTTATTTTTTTGCCTGTGAATATAGTTAGCATATTACATTAACCAACTTCTCAAAGTTTCCTGTCAGTTTTATTACTCATTCCTAGGTAAGAGTTAGTCTGCAATCCTGGCCATATTGTGGAGGTATCTACATGGAGAAAATTATTACAGTGCAAGTGACCTTGCAACAGAGCTGAATCCTGAGACTCTCTTCTAGCAAAGCACCCAGCCATCAAACAGGAATTAACTGAACAAAGACCTAATTGCTTAGTTTTATTGCTCTGCAGGACCAAAATATAATTTTCTCCTCTGCATGTGGTAGTGAATCATACATCAAAAATATCCAAGCTCATCAGTTCACACCATACTCAAAACAAATCCATGGGAAGCCAGCATGCAGTTTTGAGAGATTTATCCACGCAGGAAAAAAAAACCCAAAGAAAACATGCAAATGTATATATTTATAGCAATGGATATACATGGAAAGCCTGAAAGCTTTTTGTTGTCCTCTCTGCCTTTTCTTATAGAAGGTTCTAAAGCAAAATCTATGGTGCTTTCAGGTGCAAATACATAACAGACCAAAGAGCTGTGTATTTCTACTGGAACAGGCAGAATAAACCAAGCTATTCATCGACCATTCAGGGTATCCACATGAACCAGGCCATACCAGTTTGTCCACTCTAGAACTATGCCAACCCCCTTCGCCTACAGCCTCTTGTGGAGATGTATTCTCACTGCCCAGTGCAGCTTTCAGCAAAAGTGATTTCTGGCTATTTATGGCTAGTAAAAATAAACTGGTGGTCTGTGTAATTCCTTGTACTATTTAAAGCAAAAAAGCAAACCCAGCCCTTCCTTTTCACCTCACCCCCAAGAGTTACATTAATAGTAACTTCAGTGTTGTAACTGAGATATATCAAACATACAACACTCACCTATCAAATCTAACATGTAAAAATTATTTATGAGACTGGACTTACAGTTACTGAAGCTAACTTCCACATTTCTTTATAACAACACACTGATAAAAGTCCTAGAAGAAACTCTCGGGTTTTTTGCAAAATAAACTCTTTAGTTAAAATGCAAATAAGAATGTGCTCAGTAAATAAGACCCTGAAAATTACTTTGACTTAAAAAAGCCAAAGAATGCCAGATAACAATGAACAGAATCTATGCATGGAATAAAGAGGCAGAGGAATTCACCGTGTAATATGAGTGGGTTATTTTTCTAATGGTTGGAATAGCATTGAATTAAAGGAACAGATTCCAAGTAATGGCTGTCAATCTACACTCAAAAGATTTGTGCCTTCACATTGCTATTGATTATCGTTGTGCTTTTACATATTGTTGCTTCTGCACTACCTCAAAGTAAAACTGGTTTGTCTAAGGGTCAGATTCCCACATGCTCCTCAGGGCGGATGTGGCTTCTCAGGCACAGCGGGAGCAAAGCTGCTCTGCTGTGAATCTGATGCTTTGCAGCCCACAGGAATGCTGGAGGCAGGGCAGAAACAAAGCAAGAGGTGTGAAAAAACGAAACCGTGTTGGTGGATCCTTCACCACGGAACTCCCAGGTTGCTATGAAGTGAAGACAGGAGAGGTGAAGTACTGCAGCTTGAGTGCAGTCTGCTCAACACTCACATCCAAAAAACAAAGCCACACAGTTCTTATAATTAATCTCTGCTCTTTTGCTGTGTCATTCAGATCTGGAAACAACCTTCTGTAATAAAGCTGTGCTTTTGAAGATGAGATGAATGCAGAAAAGCATTAATCATTCATCCCTATGTATTTCTACAGGCATTGAAATATTGTTGACTTTTCTTTTTAATGCTTTATTCATTAGCCACAATATTCCATCAGCTAAATGCTGTGTTTCAGAATAAAACTGCGGTCAGCAACAAGACCCTTTTTAATATCTAATTTTTTTTTTTTTTTGGTGGCTGAATTACCAATTCATCTAAACACTGAAATTCAACAGGTAATTTGTCATGAAATCTGTGTCTATTCCAGCTTTTAGTCTCAACTGAAAGACTGAAAAGGCCGAAAAGCAAATTTTGGTAGGGGAAAAAAAATAAAGCAATTTTTTAATAGATCTGATTTGTTCCAGGGTCATAGCTTTCATTTGTTGCTTTCCAGTTTACCAATTTTTATGATCATGTTCATCAATAAGAAAAATTATAATTTTGTGTTCTAGTTTCTGCCCACATGGCTGGAGGGTTGTCTTGGGTTTACTTTCCCTTTTGACATCATCTCTGATGTCCAGCAAAAGCAGACTAGTCACTGCAGAAAGATAAAGCTGGGCCATTTGGTGCTTTGGGTGATTTTTCATTGTAGTTTTATTGGCCACAGGAATATCCATGCGGCATAATTATTTAAGTTTGTGATTCATCATAGCTTCACTTGACAGATGCAGAGGTTCAAATTATAGCAAGGACAAGTAGGACCAGGAAGGACTTTCACAATTCTAATGTACAGAAGTTAAACTTCTCATAATATTCTGGACTTTAGCACTTAAGAAACCTTTTTTTTGACTGAAATAATACTAAAGCCTCAGGATGGGTTTCATAAGTGTTTCAGCGGCCTAAGCCAGATTTTAATGCAACCCCCTGCTGTGATGTGCACTTCCTCCAGTATTTTTCATCTCAGGTGTGACTACTTTCAAGTGCTGTCATATGAAAGATATGAGGAGTGTTCAATTTTGGTAATTTTAAGCGATGGCTAATTTTATTTAATGATTTAGGATTTATCCCATAGTGCATGCACACATTTTTTACGGGCTAGGTAAGCTTCATGTGATGTGCAAGCATGCTTTTTTGGAGATGAGCAGTCCTGAAGAGGATGGAGAATTATGAACAACACACACAGAAGTAGCATCAACAGCCAGCTGTGAAAACCATCCTTCCTCTGCAAGCTCAGAGCAGCTGCCAAGTCACACGTACCCCAATATCTGGGCTGGGTTTATGCCACGCAGCAAGGAAGGACCACTACGATGGAACGAGCAGGACACAGAACGCACCAAATGAACTCCCCCTGAGCTGGGAAAGCACAACACAGACACAGCACTTGTGAGGAAGGTGAGCAGCTGCACGGTGTGAGCTGTAGCTTGGTTGCAGCAGAGGGCAGTGATACACAAACACTAGCAGTCCTTGCTCTGCATAGCACCTACAAATGCAGAAACCTGTCCTTGGTTATTTCTAGCATGCAACACTTACCACTCTTAGGCTTATTCTTACCAAAAACTGCACACTATTTACGTGTATTTAGGTGTACACATGTGAAGATGCACAGAGAGATATATTGAATATCCACTGTTTAAAATGTTAATTCTGATGGCTTTCTCTTATTTATTTGACGACCACGTCCTATTTGATTAATCTGCTATCCCCCTTGTCCTCTGAAATCAAAGCCTTTAAGCTTTTGCTTCGCGAGGTGTTGATTTGCATCGTTACAACAGGCACAAAATTGCTACACTTCAGGGAGCTGATTTTCATCTTTTCCTCCCTTGTCCTTCTCACCATTTAAAAGGTAGGAAGCTGGATGCAGTTAAGGAGAAAAAGGGAGGGAGGAGGGAGCTGAGGATGAAGACAGCATAAGACTTTGACTCCTTAACTGGGTTAATTTGTCTCCTGGCATGCAAGTAGAGAGCTTAAGAGAAAGCTACAGGAAAAAAATAATTGCAAGACATGTGCTACTCATGTAATTGCTGACATGTCTAATGCTGCAGCTTTGAAATACTAGAGTTCTTATTGAGGGATGGAGGGATTACATTTCCACTGGGTGCAATTTGAAGAGATGCATAAAAGAAGGAAATGTAAGTTGTTATGAAGAAGCCCAGTCTTTACTTGAATTAGTTTAAATGCAACTTGCTCAGAACAATTGATTTTTTAATGAGAAATAAATGGATTTGTATGCCCAACCAGTATTCGGCAAGCCAGTTTCCACCAAGCAATTGCTAAACTGTTGAATTTACTGTGCAGCATCTGCTCTATAGAAATGTGGAAAACCATCAAAAATTATACAGTGTGTGCATATAAACATATGTCAATTTTAACCCATGAGCATGTTCTTTATATCCTACACAAATCTACAAACACCCAGTATTACTTTGGATATTGATTTAAATTTTGGAAATTTTTTTTGTTTTTCTGTTTGTGGCTTTTTGTTTGCTTGTTTTAACTAAATAGACTCATTCATGCTTAGCAGAAGATTGAACTTGGTTTAAATTTGGGACTATCTACATCTACTAACTTTGCCTGAAATAGAGTCAGTTCCACATTTCAAGTGTCCTATTTTTCAAAGCAAAACTACAGAGGAAAGACAAAATATCTAGAATGATACTACCCAAATGCTGAGGGAAATCTGTATCAGACTCAATCCTGCAGTGAAAGCCCTATGTTAAGGTGATGCAAGCAGCTGGACAGACAGCCTGGGGAAGCCAAATCTATTGGTAGTCAGCTCATGGAGGCTTTGGTCCCAATGACAGTAGTTTCCAGAAGGCACCAAGGCAAGTTCTACCCCTGAAAAGAAGCATTAGGAAAGCAAACATTCTGGCCAAGCACTCAGCCTTGCAGCCTGCTCTCCGGGCCCTGCTAGGTGATGGGTGCTGGCTCTTAACCACCATTGCCAGTCCTGGGCCTGCTCCCCATGCCACAACAACATTTTTCTGTACAGTTCACCTGAACAGGGGCCTTTCAAACTCTGGACATGAGGAACTTATTTCTCCCTTGGACCTCTGGCTGCAGTTATCTGGATGAGAGATGTGCCTGAGCTCCTCTGAAGGGAAAAGGCAACACCCTCAGACTGGCCCCAAGGGAGCTCAGTCCGCAATGGGTGTACAAAGTTCTCTAGAAGAACTTGTCTGGTTTGAACTACATCATCAGGGAACATTATCAATAATAAAGTCCTCTTTCACAACACCGTGGGATTTCCTTACTCCATCCAAATGCATTTTCTCTGAGTAAGTGACATTCTGATGTGTTCTGGGACAACTCCATAGGCACTTGCCAAGACACATGCTGGCTTCTTCAGACAGAGACACACAGCAGTTTAAACTTGGTTTAGCTCATGAGTCTCGAGTAGCGACAGGCCATCTGGCACATTTCAGTAAAACTGGCACCTTCTGCTGAGAGAGGTCCAGGGCTTATAGAAGACAGACATGGCAGGACAGGAGTGAAATGCACTGGCAGGGCTGTGTGCACTAAGCCTGCATGGCAGCGCTCAATCCAAGCCAGCACAGCCGGGGTGTAACCCATGGATCCACCCACAGCACAGGGGCAGCGCTGGGAGCACAGCCAGGAGACAAGTGAGTGCTGGGGTGAGGGTCAGGAGCAGTGCACGAGCAAGGGGCCGGCCATGGGACTGCTGCTGGGAGGAGGAGGTACCATTCAGAATGGAGCTGTGGGGACTGCCACGCTTGAAGTCAGGGGTTGTGAATCAGGCTGTATCAAAACCTCTTGGGAGGAGGGCAGAATAGCACAAAGATTTTAGACTACGTGTCTCCCTTGGATTATGGTAGCAAAGATGCTGGTACACAGGATCAGACAGTACAAAAAACCCAGGAGAATCTGCAGTGAGGTTGGGAATGTGGGGCAAATTGGGAAGCATGAAGGAGGCTTTTTGTACTGGAAAGCTCAGCTGTTGCAGCACTGACTTCTTTCTGACTTGTTTTGGCAATGTTGTATAAGACCAAGTCTGAACCAGTGGGAGAAAAATTTGTATGTGTTTGGTCCTCCTACCAAAAATGAGGTTAGTTTTAAGAAGCAATTATAAGAAAATCTAAAAGAAGATGAGAAAGTCAGTCTTGTTGCTGGTTAGTATAATGAAATGTTCCTACAAGAGTCTGATGACTGGGAAAATAGAATTAACAATTCATTTACAGAAACAAAATCTTTACTGAGAAAATTTTTTTCTCACTAGAAGACAAATGTGCAACTCCATTTACTGCAGCAACTGCCATCATGTGCATTGCCTGACAACCCATTCTGGGCACGGATCACAGCACTGCTCAAATCCTGCCCTGAGGCATTTTTTCATTCCATACTCTAAACTGAACACTGGACAATGTCTGCCACATGCACACAGGTGCCACACAGACTGGTCCCATCCTACTTTCATTCTCTATGGCTTGCCTGTAAAAGTGAAGACTCAACCAAGAAGATAACAGTGTGATGTGTCCTCCTTTGACTGACCTACTTCGAGTCAAAAGACTGGGAAGGAGATACACAAGTCTACTTCCAGTGCAGATTGAAATGTGTCTTTGGCACAGCAACCCCACACAGACTCATCATACATTCAAAAAAAGATTTTTCATCCATTTCCCCAGATTTCTGTTGTCAAGAGAGGACCATTATTGATAACTCCCTGAGGCTCCTTCTCCTTGTGTTATCCAATACCTCATTCACACCTAAGGCATCAGGACAGATGAAAGTAAAACAGAGACGAGCAGTTCTTTCCCTGGTATTCAAACTTTAAATCAAACACCCACTTCGCTGTACTATAAACAGAGCTGCCTGTTTGGAGCACCAAGGCACTCCTGTAATATTTCTTTTCCTTTAAGATTTTATATTTCTCCTGTGAGAAGCAATTACAATAGAAGTGTCAAGCAAAAATAAATCCCTGTTAATCACAGTCACTGTGAGCCTGCCAAGTAAATCACATCTCAGCGTTGCTGTTCCATTTTTCAGGTAGAAATAAAAAGTGTGTGAGAATGCCATGGTCTAGAATTGAACTCTTCCCAAGAGAAGGTACAAAGTTTTTGAAAATACAAGTTTTTCTCCTGTGCTCCTGACACTGTGTGGAATTAGACCAGCACTAAAACTGAGTATCCAATGACAGTAAGAGTAATTCAGGTTGGAAGGATCCTCTGAAGGTTGCCTAGTCCACCCTTCATGCAAAGGAAGGCCAAATGCACAGTTAGGTCAGACTGCTCAGTTCAGCTGGGCCCAGGGGTTTCTGAACAGCTGCAAACCACTGGTTCCACAGCTTCCCCAGGACACGGGGCCCATGCTCAGCTGCTCTGACCATAAACAACTTTCTTCCCATATCCAAATCTAGTTGGGATTTCTTACCCTGCAACTTGTGTACCTTGTCTTTGGTACTTTCACCATGCACTCCTGGAAAGGATCTGACCCTGTCTTCTCTCATTCCCTTCAGCTTTTCCTTCCCCAGACTGAACAAACCCAGTGTCCTCAGCTTCCATACAAATGCAGGTGCTCCTGTCTCTTCACCGATCTATCACAGTCACTGATAACATATATACATTTATTTCGGTTTTGGTCTACAAATAGGCACCTCTATGCATCTGAAAGGAGAAATAACAAATGGTGAAAACTTTGGGCTCTCCACTGGGCTTTTATTTTCCCATACTTTTCAAACTCAGAGGCTACATGAACTGTCCATGAGTCACTGCCTTCAAATCACCTGAAGAGAATGTACTGAGTTTGTTCCCCTCCAAATCTGAGAATTCCTATGGGCTTTGGAGAGAGGTTTTGTTCTTATTTTATCTTCATCTTTTCACAATTTTCTGTGTTGTGAAAACTAGCCATTTCAAGATGATGCAATTGCAACTGCTGTTCCAGAACTGAGTGCAAGGGAGCAGTTTCCATCACGCCAGAGAGCTGTTAATCATGGTTTAAAAATGCTGTGAGGTCTCCTGTTTCCTTTTGAGTAACATGTGGTGGCTTCGTGATTAGATAAATTACCTTTATAATGCTATGAATTTTAACCGGAATCTCAGAAACCTCTTTTAGCTGAGTCGACCTTAAGACATCGAGTCTGTGTATTGCAGACTTGAGCTTATGGAATGGGTTTTCAGATCAGATAAATGGTTATTTTCCCCAGGAACCTTCAGGAACACTTAGCTCATA
The DNA here is from genome assembly GCA_013399195.1 of Dicrurus megarhynchus. Taxonomy (NCBI): domain Eukaryota; kingdom Metazoa; phylum Chordata; class Aves; order Passeriformes; family Dicruridae; genus Dicrurus; species Dicrurus megarhynchus. The sequence continues at coordinate 1,443,978 of VXAD01003680.1, read as the reverse complement.
CTTGATCCAGCCGTAACCTGGAATTTAGTAACGCAATTTTCACATCTCCTTTTAGAGTCATGTTTCTTTTCCACTGTAAAACCCTAACCCTGGAACTGCCAGTTACAGAGTCACTACCCTGAAATCAATTTCAAGCAGAAGAGCCTGTTGCTCAATAAAAAGAAATTAACACTGAGATGCACTTAAGTATAAACTTCATTCCAATTTCCATATTCCCTGATTATCCCCAAGAATGGTGCAGATTTGTATTCCATTCCTGTAGCTTAAGTTGGACATACAAGGAAATCAAAACACACTCCTGAATTAATCAAAACAACTTCAAACTCTGCTCAATCCAACCATTTTTACAGTAAAAACGTTTTTTAAGTGCTTCAGCTCACATACACTCCTCTGCAATGGCTTGGCAGCAGCTGCACTGCCACCATCCCTGTTGACAAGAGGTGTTTCCCCATTACTTTACAAAAGGATAAAAATCCCACAAGCAAGAAAAGTCCCTTTGAATTGCCCATCCTCTCTCAGTTTTTGGTGCTGTCTATATGGAATAATGCAACTTATGCATTTTTAGTGACCATTTGAATTTTATTGCAGCAAACTCACAGTCACAGAGAATGATGCCCTTCATTTTTCAGAACAGGAGGGGAAACTTCTCTAAACAGACTCAGTGTATGTATCTGGTCTGATTTGGAAAGAGATTGCAAGACAGAAAACTGTTTTGGCTTTACAAAGATACGCAACATTGTAAATCTCAGGAGCAGCTGGATATCTCACACTGGACAACAGTCTTCTGGTGGAGAGAGGGGAAATAGTTTTGTAACACTGTAGTCAATACTACTACTGAGTCAGTGAAAACAGGTACCAGAAACCCAAGTACAAAGCCTCCATACAATTTACATCAATCTGAATAAACTCACCACCTATCAATGGCACAGATCTTCATTGTACCGGAAGATACTCTGTCTGGAAATACGTGGAGGAACGGTTTTGTACTCTGACTCCCCATTTCTGCACCATCCATGCTTTTGTATATAGAGCTTTATCAAAGCAGCACACATGCATAAAAGGTATTTCACATTCCTCTACCTGTGATCAAAGTCCAGTGAGAGTATCTGGATATGAGCGAGGAAACAACTTCAACTTTCTTTCCTGATCTCTTCTCTAAGATTGTCTTACCCCTGTCATAGGGAATGACTCTGGTGATACTCTGACAGCCACAAAAACTAAATAACATTTTTTAATAACTCACCCCAAAGAAATATAAGTGCTTGTTTACTAAAACAGAACTAAGGAATTTTTGTTCAATACTTCAGCCTGTAACAGAATGACATATAGAAAAATTAAGCAGAGGGGGGCATTTTTTCCTCACATTCCTTCCTTTTTGTGGCTTTAGTATGTTTGTTTAGAGCCAGCAGGTACCAGCTCACATTCTCTTCTCTGCCAGCTGGGGTTCTTACCGGTGACAACGCTGGGGATTTTGGACAGAAAGCTCTTGACAGTGCGGATGGGAACTCCACCTGTTTTGTCATCCTGCATTCTTGTAACAATGTCTTCAATCTGTCAAAAGAAAGGAAAGACTGGTTTATGCAAAATGGTGACTGTAACACTTACATACCATGAGTGCTTTGGAGCCCTGCTGGTAGAATTGGCTTCGAATATACCATTGTGTATTACTGCACAAACACATGTAGAGACACAGCTACCTGCCCAAAATCAAACCCTGAGATTAGAAACCATGAGACAACACAGACTAGCTTTGAAGGCAGCAGTCAGATACTGACAATCCAACTGCAACTGTGCTTTTTTTGCTGACCAGTGGTGATAGAAAGGTGCTGTTTGCTCCACAGATGAACTGAGTTGCACTTCAACCAGTTTAAGGAGGTTCACAACCACTCCACTTTCTGTTGGGGTCAATGAAATAAGAAAACCATATAATTATGAGTGCCTAGCAAAAGATGCTGAGAGTATGGAAACTCTAGGCAAGATTGAGATGAAAACAAGCTTTGAGATACCAAACCCCAGTTACTGAACAACTGGAAAACAATGGCATAGCCAACTGAAAGTAATCCCCTTTGATGAAACAAAGCCCTCTGCCCACAGAAAGGTCCAAGGGTCAGAGCAGACCCTGCCAACTTGGCAGAGGGTCCAAAAAGCAGTTTTTAGGGTTTAAAATATAATGCCATATGGTAATGCAATGATTCTTATAGGCTGTATGTAAATGCTATAGGATTTGTAGCTTGTTCTAGATTGGTTAATGTAAGTTAGAATATTCAGCACAGAAGATGATTTATTGAGATGTAAACGGGAAAAAAGGTATTCTGTTCTGTACTTTTATTCTGCTCTGTATTTCTGTTCTGTATTGTATTCCTACTCTGCTCTGTATTCTGTATTCTTCTTCTCTGCCTTCTGACCTGCCTTCAGCTGCGTCTGGCAGCTCCTAGCAGGTCCCCTGCCCTTCTACAATAAAACTCATGCTCTAAGACCTGACTTCAGAGATCTCTCGTCCCCGTCCTGTCTCGTCACCGTCCCAGCCGTCGTGGGCAGAACCAGACAGAAGGCAGGGAGAAAGAAAAAATCTTACAACTTTCCCCTCTGCTCCCACGTTTGTTTGAATCCTCAATACTGTAACATTGGGAGAGCTTTCATTTTCCAAAGGGTCCTAGACAGTCATCAACTGCTTATGGCTTGAGAAGACTGGAAGATGGAACAGTTGCAGGAGGACTTCCCCTGCCTCATTTTGTTTGCTAGGATGGTACATGCCCATGGTCAGCACACAAGTAAATAACCCAAAGTAAAATGATTGTAGAGGAAAACTTGTTGGATTTTCACAGCCAAGCTACCTTTTAAGTTCACTGGCACACACATAATCCATCACATACAGAAAAAAATATGATCATCTTCAAAAGCCATGTCAATCAGAGGATCCAGTTACTGGGGGAACGAGCTTAATCCTCCTCCTGCTTTGAAATGGGAAGGGATTTTTGCTTCTTTTAAGGCTACTCTCCATGCATTTACTCGAAGGCAACGCCAGGGAGAACAAAAAGCTGAACATAAACACAGTGCAGAAATTCAGTATCTCCAAAAACTCTCTTCAAGTTAATAAGGTCTCAGAAGCCCAACAAAAATAAACCTAAAGCTGTTGTCTCTGTTAGCTCAAGCAGTCAACAGCACAGCCCCACCCGCTGTTGTTGACAGGTGGCCAAGGGCAGCCAGACAGGGAGCACAGCTCTGATTTTACCTAAAGATTTCCTCCTCACAGATGCTACAAAACAGAACCGCAGCAGAGAGGTTACACCTCATGGGAGCATGACCCCTCTCTCTCCTAAAAGCAGCCTAAGAGCTCAACGTGCTCTCTTCATCTCTGGGAAGCCACTTCATTTACATATGCAAGTAAGTTTTTTTCACAGATTTAACACCTACATTTCAAAACAAGTTTAATTTCAAGTCTTCCCGAGGTGGTAAGACAATCTCCCTGCCAACTTCAGGCACTGAATTTGATCACTGTGTTTTTAACCTCAGGTTACCACTTAACTGAACTGTTCACACCTTGTTTATATATTACTTTTAATTTAACACGTCCTGAACTAATTCTCAGTGGGAATGAAGTCACAAAGATGAAAATATCCTGACATATTCAATATATTACATGAGCTTTTGGGTACTTACACAGTTAATTTGAGATAAAATAATGATACTTTCCCCACAACCGAATCACTATGAAAATTAATACCACTTTTCTCCTTTGCCAGAGCCTCATGCAAAGTTGTTTGCTGATCAAAGCATTGGGCTTTTTCCCAGTCTGAGAATATCTGGAGAAGTAACTGCTCATCTCTCATACCTGGAGGGGTAACTGCTCCACTAAGGAGTGGACAAAAAGCATTTCATTTTGTTGAGAGGAGCCTGAAAGCATCACTTGTTATCAAAGTTGTTATCAACCCAGACCTACAAGGCTACAGTGCTCCAAAATCAGACCTATTGGGCGGCAGGGCAGCTCAATCACCTGTGAAGGGTGGACCAAGAGTCAGAAAATCTCAGAATGGGTCAGGCTGAAAGGGACCACAGTGGGTGATCTGGTCCAACCTCCCTGCTCAGCCAGGGTCATCCTAGAGCACGTGGCACAGGGTTGCATTTAGATGGTTCTTGAATATATCCGGTGAAGGAGACAGGACAGCCTCTCTGGGCAATCTGTTCCAGTGCTCCGTCACCCGCACAGTAAAAAAGCTTTTCCTCATGTTCAGGTGGAACTTCCTATGCATCGTTTTCTGCCTATTGCCTCTTACCCTATTGCTTGGCACCACTGAAAAGAGCCTGACTCCATTCTGAGTCTTAAGACTTCATCCAAGAAGGTCAACCAGACTAGGAACTGCTTCCGCAAGGCAATTAAAAACCCTCTGTGTTACCAGCTACTTACGTGTTTTCATCTGTATGTACTTGTAGCTGACATCAGAGAAAGATTTTCCCATGCATATTAGGAGGAAAATAATTTGAAATGTGTTATGAGTACTCCATGTCTCCAGGAACACTTTGGGGCTTCAAGAATCACAAGAATAATGTTTGGTAAAACTGTTGTTTTATCTTTTTCTATTTGAATTAAAAGTTCAGAATGAAAAATGAGCTAAAATAATTACTTCAATGCAGGAAAATAAACTTTTTACTCTTTTGCTCACTATAAGCTAGAGGAACACCAGCATGATTTATGTCATTAACACTCCAATTTCAAGCAAAATAAAACATTAATTAGCTTAAAAGAAAGATATATTGTTTTTACGTAAACTATTCCCCATTTCAAGCAATCAGGCAGGCACTGGTGTCTCAAATGGGGCCATTAATTTCAGTTTCAGCTACAATTACAAATACCTACTGCATTTTTAAATAAAAAATAAGCAAAGCTACCCTAGAGATAACTCCTTCCCAAAAGGCTCCTTCTTACTCTTGCCTTCTAGCCTGACTACACCGTTGGCACTTACTGCTCTCCTATTTCTAGTTGTCGGATGTTTCTTTTCTCCTTTCCTTTCTGCTCAAATGCCACACCTCCATTCTCTCCTGTCCTTTCATCTGATCCAGACATGACTACACATGTCATCCTCCTACAGCATGCCCAGAATTTTCAGTCTGCTGCCCAAGAGCCCACAGGATTACAAGACCCTGGTTGTAGATACTCTTTCCATTCCCAACACGCTTTTCTTGCGCTCTCCAGCAAATTCCTGCACTGCTTGAAGAGGACAGCATGGCATACTCAAAGAAACATTTGATGATCATTTAATCCTTTCTTAAAGTTATAATCAGGTTTTCATTAAAATATTAAAAGCCTGTATCTAGCAACCTGTTTCCAGTTTTTGTTCAGTTCACTACAAAGAGAAGATCTGACCCTTTGTAGATCCTTTGTTTTGCACCCACCCAACACTTGCAGATATTACCACCCTGGATCCAAATTCCTGCTGAGCTACAGAAATGTTTCACAAAATAAGTGATACAGTGACAAAGCAGAAAAAAAGTGATCATTAGAGCTTCAAGTGTGGAGAAAAGCAAAGAGGGAACATGAAGTGTGAAGGTCACTTTCATCAAAGCTTTTAATCTTAACTTTTAAGAGAGTTACCTAGACACTCGAGTGCTAATGATTCTCCCTTCAGCTTCTGCATGTCATTAAATACACCTTAGGCTTCCCTCTCTGGCAGACACGGAATGAGAGTCCTTGGACAGCTCATCTCATCAGGCTAGGAGGCAGAAACAAGTGCAACAAAGCATTCTTCATTTATCTCTCCTGAATGAGCAAGCTTCAGTGGACTAACTTCTGCCCAACAAAAGTCATGGTAAGAATCAGCAATGCTTTTTTGGTTTTTCTCCTATGATGGGAGCCACTGCTATTTCAATCTAGTCTGATTCTGTAAAGAGAATTGTTATTCTTCCCTCCAAGTGGATTCTGGGTCAGTATCTCCACAAGAAAGCCAGAGGAATTCATGTATCTGCTGTCACTGTTAGCTACACACTGTAATGTATGCCTAACAAACTAGATCTGCTGTTCCTCCTGACTGGTTGCTGACAAGTCTACTCCTCACATTTGTCCAGAATGTTTTTATTCCTCATTATCCCACTCTCAATGCATTGAAAAGGGCTTCTGGCTTCAGGAACACATTAGTGGAGACATTTATGAGAGGTTACCAGCATATTCTGTTACACAGAATGTGCTGGAAATTAATTGCATATATTGCTAGTATTCATTAGACCTTCTTTTCCACTATCATCACTTTTGCTGGCCTAAGGAGGCTGAAGGCACAAAGTAGAAGACCTTTGATTTCTGTCAGAGCCCAGATGTCTGTCACTGGAAGATGAGAAGTCCTTTTTCTGAGGCAGGAGAGAACAAAAGATTACATTTGTTGATGCATTAGAATAACTAAGTGACATAATATCACAACAGATGTAACAACCACAGCCTGGCAACTTTGGGTCAGTGTCACCCAACATCCCATTACCATTATAAGAGGGAAAATGACTCTCAACTTTGCAGTAGATTTTCTTTCTCCCAGCACCAAGCTAAAGAAGGCACCCTTCTGCTTCAAGTTGGCACACACAGCCTCGCTGAGCCCTTGTCAACATTGACCTTGAAGGTGACACGCTGAGGGAAGGGCAAGTTACACATGGAAAAGAAAAGCTACCAGTTGCCACCTCCCACAGCCCCACACCCGGACACCACCAGCAGCTAATGGAGCTCCCTGGCTGAACATGTTCAACTGCGACTGAGTGATGACCACATAATGATGTCAGAGGCCCTCATGGTCCCATTTTGCCAGTTTACTTTGTGAGTCAGTGAGGAAAACAGTGCCCTTTTCAAATTCTAGCATCTGAGTTAGATGTACATATTCCCTTGGACCCTGCAGGAAAGCTCCTGCTGCCTATTTCTGAATATTTCAGTATGCACCAGGTGCCCGTCTGATTACTCACAGCAGCTACCCTACCCTTGGGGCCTCCTGTCACCAGCTAACCTGTGGCTGGAGAGTCTCCAAGCATCACTCATCAGTGCCAACATTAAATGTATAGGGTTAGAGAAAGCACTGTGCAGTTGCAAACATCCTCTCTGACCTGACCAATGATAGCTCTCATGCATATATTGGGGGAGCTGGATGGTACATGCAGCAAAGGATCAGGCTGTTATCAGCTAGCATGATGGCAATAATTACAAACACATTTGATCTTTTCAGTGAAGTTTAAAAGAGAGACTTTCTCACAGTGCCAAGTCTTACTCCCAGCAGTGCCTCTGACACTACCAGTGTGCCAGTGCATTCTGCACCTGCTGACTCCTGCCGCGCAGCCCACACATGCACAGACAAGGAAAGTTAATTTGACAAGATGCCTGAAGCCAACTTGCTTCACTGGTCCAGACAATTTCACTCTGCTCAAAAAACAAGAAGAAAAGGCTGAAAAATAAGGGCTATACCTTAAGGGAGGCACCCTCAAGGGAGAAAGGACAACCTTGCCTCTGAGGCAATGCTGGAAAGTGGCAGAGCAGCACTGCCAGAGAATTGTGGTGTGGCCTTCAGCAATCAGCATCATCTGCTTCTGTCCAAGTCTCCTCTCCTGCGTAACAGAGATAATGCCGAACTACACAGGGGTGCTGAGATTTAATTCAAAGATGTCTAAGAAGGAGTAGGAATGCCTCGGATAGCAGATGCCACACAGCTACAAAAGGTATGTTCCCCATCTCTGACAACCTTTCACAATCCCAGCAAAACCAAATGGCAGCAGAGCACGGATGTGTCAGCTGGCAGGGCCCTTTGGCTGCTTCCCACCTGACCAACATCCAGTGACGGCTGAAGTCAGGCCAGTGCTGGAACTTGTGCTCTTCCTAATGGAATCCTCTCTGCTTCTTTTTAAATTTCATTGCTTATGTCAGATACAGGCAGAGTATACCACATATCTCCCTCAATTGTGAGTGTGTTTCAGGGAGGAAAGAAAATAACTGTGATCTTCAGATGTTTATTGGGATGGCGAAACAGAGTTAATAATGTTACCTTGGAACTGGTAACATGCTTTAGCATTTATATATCTCTGCTGTGAAAAGGAGGGTACCAGTGAAGAACAACCACCAAGGCATTTGTCATGATTAATTGTACGCTGCTGCTAATCCAGCTAGAGCTTCACAAAAGTGAGCATCTACTCACAAGTCATCACATGGAGGGACAGGTTTCACCACATCAACTGGATTATACAAAGCAATCCTTAGGAAAAACTGTGACACCAAGCTGCTGAGGTGCAACACCAGAGTCTGGAAAGTTCCAGGCAGCAGTTTTTTGATCAGACCGTGCCTCCCCTAACACAGTCAACAGTGTCAGCTCTGCACGGCACCCCAAGCTCAGGCCTGGGCTGCATTACAAGAAAATGTAGTCATGGAAAATGAGAGCTGGAGCTACTCCCCTCAGGCACTATATGCACAGTTGGAAAACAGGGTTTAATATTCAGCAGAAAAACAAAGCATAGCAAATTAATTCAGCAGAGATTCTCCAAACGAGCTGAACTAATGCAATTTTCTCCCTCCCCAAAAATCAAGCTTTTTAGCCCATCAGTGTCAACAGTGAGAAGCAAAAGACATCAATGTGTCAGTGTTATGCAAACTCAAGTTTTCATTAAAAACATTTTGACAGACAAGTCCCGATGAGCTCAAATTCTACATGAGCTATAATTGCTTAAAAGAGAAAGCTATTCTGGCATGTTAGAAAGCTGTGTAAAAATAAAAAATAAACTCTTGCTTATTGATTGTGCTACTGTAATTGCAGCAGCAAATTCTTGGGACTCTGTTCCACTACACATCATAACAGAAGTGTCTTGTGAACAGTGGTGCATTTCTCCCACATGCTTTCTACAGTAATGGCAAAGATGCCACATACATGCATATAATCAGCTTGAGACATCTTACACCATTTAAAGAACAACTGCTCTAATTAGAAACCTTCTAAGGCTGGCTCCAAAATAAGCCAAATATTTATTTTGTTCCATAAGCAGAAGTGTTAAGCTTTTCTAATTGTAGGAAAGTATCATAAATACCCAATGAAAAGACAATATGAATTCTAAATAAAACTCCAATGGAAACCAAGTGGCCACAGAATTAGGACAGAGGTGTGAAGAAAGTCACACTTTTGTAAAAACAAGAATACCACCTCTGCCACACAGTATTTATTGACCAGATGTGTCTTTTGTGTAACTTATGAACTATGCAAATCTATGCACAGAAAAACACAAATTCAAAGACCATTTCAGCCAGGAAACCTGTAGGATGGAATGATCTACACACTGTTTCTCAGTGTGTGATCTGAATTGAAGGAACCACCACTTCAGGGGGAAAAAAAGAAGGAGTTAGTCCCTGTGTCCTTTTAACAGTGCTGCTAAGGGAAGGCACTGGTGCTGGCACCATTTGGGCTGCTGGTATCTGCCAGCTAGTGACAGAATGGAGCCTCCCAGATAATTTTTCACAGGTCACCAGTCACCTAGTACTAACTGCATCTGACCATGCCATCCTCAGCAAGATCTGAATGGATAATCCTGAAGTGCTCTGCAATGACTATCTGTGGAAAGAAGACTGAATCAAAGCAAAGCAGCAGCATGGGTTGAAATATGAAGAAGTAAAGTTATAACAGGAAATCTAGAGCTGCACTTCTGGTAACATAATCACCATAGTCCCCATATAATAATACCAAGAGATGTTTGGAGGGGCATAGGAGTAGATGCTTTCCTTTGCTGTGGTATACTGAAGTCATTGACTGCAGGGACTGACAGCATCCTGCTGCCTCACTCCAGCCAGGGTCCGACGCACAAGTTGCCATGGAAACAGCAGAGATTTTTCTCTTCTGTTGCATCACTGCACTGAATGTAAAACCATGCAGGTCTCCAGACTGCTCATACGGTGACGAATGAGGAGCAGAGCAGACGTGCTACCACAGCCCACACGGGGACTACTGCAGAAGGGCTGAACGCTGTACGTGACCTGGCAGAGCTCCCTCGCACACCTGGGCCCATGCACACACAAACATTCGGGCCCCTTGTTGGTCCCACTGCAGGCAGGACACAGGGCCATTAACTAAACCTCAGGAATGCCCAGAAGCAAATCTGTGACCCTGCTTCCATCTAAAATAACCCTGCACAAACCACTCATATTGGCCAATTCCAGAAGTGAATGGGTTTAGTTCAACAGCTTTGATTTTGCTAGTGCTTCTTTTGGGGGTTAGCTCCCACACCCTGAATTTCACTTTGAGTTCTCACCATCAACTAATTATTCTCATGCAGGACAAAACTATGCTGAAACTTGTGGGTTTTTTATTCTAAAACAATTGAGAAAGCTCCTGAAATCTTAAATCTTCCAGCAACACTGGGTTGAGTCTCCAATTTGTAACATTATTCAAGGACAGTTTTTCAACCCAGTTTAGAAGCAGCACATAAGAATCTTAGTATTACACTGTGGTCTGTGCCTGACCGGGCATGAGAGAGCAGCACCTCTCTCCCTGTGTGATGCTGACCCAAAGATTTATAAACACAGTCCTTGAAGAGGAAGTTCACTTTCCTCTGGAGCATCAAATACAAGGCACTTCCAGACAGAAAAATGCCAGACAATGGTGGGTCACTAATCTGTTACCATGCAGGAGCCTGCAGCTCCCCAAATCTTGACAAAGTGAAGAGCTGGTTAGGACTGTACCCAAATCACTTCAAACCAAATCCACAGTCTCAAGTGAACTCACATTCACACCTTCCAGAGCTGGGAATCGGACAATATTCTCAAGGCCCATCATCCTTCTCAGGAGCTGGAATCACAGAGCTGCCCACCTCCCACCCCGACTGCTTCAATGCAAGGCAGGGCAGGAAGGGACTACCCAGCCACCTTCTTCCCAGCACCACTGGCATGTGACAGTGGGCCTTTCAATGCAACAGGGTGGAAAAGGCCATCCCTGGGCCTGGCAAAAATTACTTTATAAACAATGCTGAGCAGAGGTAGAAAGACGAGTTATTCCTCATGAGTGTTTTCCCCCCTTGCTATAAAATGCAGCAACTGCTAGCTAACTGATCTGAAGTATTTCATTAAATATATTATTTATTGAAATGAAATACAGACGCATAAATATTAAGCAGATAAGAAGTTGGAATGCAGTTGATGGATGCTCAATCAGGATTTTTGGCATTGCTACTGTTGTCTTTAAAAATCTGAATAATGATGAGCAGGGAATGTCATTGTATCACCTCAAAGACTCCGGGAGGGCTGTGTTGTTCTCTGGGTCTCACTTTTTAAAAGCAAAATAGATTTTCTACCCCACTAACAAAACTTTAACAGGGAGAGGACTCTGCAGTTGAAAGGGGGGAAGAAAATTATCTGCTGCATTCCTGACCTTATCCTGCATGCAGGGGAAAAAAACCAAAGAAACCCAATCCAATTTAAAGTGACTATTTTCTGCTTAAAATGATAAGATCTGAATTTGCACTTTGATTTAGGCCCCACAGCTGAGGGAAGATTTGTGTCCATATCCTTGCGAAAGGGCAGAAAGGTATTTGTAGTGAAAACGAGGACATATTAATCATAAGACAAGACTTTCACACTGTGGACTTCATGATTCAATCTGAGCTTCATCAAAGCACTATCAACTGCAGGTAAAATAAGATGAAACTATGTAGGACAAACTTGAGAATATTATTATTTAATAAGAAATGCAGTGTACCATCATTTTTTATTCTTTTTGCAAAACTTCTTAAGGAAGTAATATATTCCTAACTTCTCCCACAGTAGTGAAGATACTTGGAGCCATTCAGGAAATAGTTCATAAATTATTTCTGGCATGAGACACAAAAGTTGGGGTTTGTTGTTCCCTTCAGGGAAGTTGTAGTACTGGCACCAAATTTCCACCATTACCTTTCCTAATGAACTGAGGGAAACTATCCAGCATATCTCTTCTTTCTATTTTGGTAGTTGATGGGCTTCTGTGGCTTAGCTAAAATAAATTATGCAGACGTATATATACATGCTCAAAAACCAAATGTTTTTCTTCAAAACAACAACAAAGTGGGGCTTCAGGAATTTTTTTCCTACCTTTTTTTTTAAGTATTCCTCTGTGTCTGCAATATTGTGACACATAATACAGTGTGACAGGTCATTTCATGCATCATTTAATTCTTTGCATTGCAAAGTGCCCTACCACAATAAAGATTAGCTACATTCCTCTTGCCCCCAAATGCTGTTGAAGGTGCAAAGCAGAGAAGTTTATAAATTACAGCAAAGACAAGAAACCCTATCCACCAACATTAAAAGGTTGTATTTCGTTTCTCTTCCTCTCCTTGTGATACCGTCACTTTGCAATTTCTAATATTGTTCTTATAAATTCAAAAAAAAAAATTACTTAAAACAAGAAAGGCAAGGACACAGAAAAACCCACCAAAAATTCCACCACCCAAGGTGAAAAGATACTATTACAAAAGAAAATATAATTTTCTTTTGAATTTCAGAACAGAGGGAAAATAGAGGCTCTGTGAAGATTTGTTCATCGGAGAGTGAAAGAATGTAGATTTAATTTTTTTTGATACCTCTAAACCCATGTATTTTCTTCATATTTCTTTTTAATGCCTTTTAAATACATTTATCAATTAAAAAAAAAAAAAAAGGCTTGGTTTATGACCATGAATATGTACAAGATTACCAGTGCTGGAAACAGAACACCTTGGTTTAGCCCACAGAGACAATCTTGAAGTGTTTAGCACTGTGAGACTTTCTGTACTAACTTGACGAAGGAGTTCCCCACAAAAAGCAATGACAGGCAGGGCTGTCCACCCACTCCATGGCTAAACACTCTGCAGAGCACAGATGCAATTTTCTCAGCAAGGTGATAACCTTTGGGCAGTTAGCAATTATTGAAGAAACATTTTTCAAGTAGTCTACTTCACTCTCTGATGTGTTAGTGAGCAGCAGTAAAATGAAAAATATTAGATAAAATTTAAAATCTGAGCATTAATCAAAACAGATTGAATACTGTCTGACAAAGGTTATCTTAATTTGGCAATTCATTTATTCAAATATGCTAAATTATGCTGATAGGAAAGTTTGCATAACATAGGACTCACAGAGGTTCTTTAACTGAGCCACTCAAGTGCTTTGGTCCTTGACTTTGATAGCAGCTATTGCTAGAACGAAAAACCCAAACCTCACAGATTGCTCAGTAGAATGCATGAATTAAAAATGCACATGATTCCTGTAACATGATCGTCAGTACTGGATTTGTTAACATTTTCATGCACTAAAACTAGCATTTATTGTACCAAGATTGACTGGTGCTTTCCCTTTGGCTAAGCAAACGTCGCAAATCAAACAGTAGTTATAAGTTCTGCCACAACTCAATTACAGTCCTCACCATGGATGAAGTTATTTACTTCAGCACCAATTTATGATTTATTCAGTGGTTCCATTGCTGTTAGCTCTGAACTTTTTCGTAATGATATTGCCAAAGACAAAAAAATTTATAACACCTTAGAAAAAGAATAATTTTCCTTCTTCATATAAAAAAAGATATAAATCCCACCTCCCCATTCCCAAAGTTTTCCTTCCAAATTCCTGCTAATAATATATCAAAGAACACATGTGGCAGTTAATAAAATTGATGCCACATCAGCTCTGTTTTCAAATCTCAGCATCAAACTGCTGTTTGATTCAACTCTGGCATTTAATGCAGCTAATGCACAAATGGGGCTCTGCTGTTTTAACCCCCTATTTTACAATACTTGTCAAAAATTTTCCAAAGGGAATCATAGGTGTCCCAGCTCTGCAGAACACTTGTGTGCTTTCCTTGAGCAGAAATGGCTAAAAATGAACCCTGCCAGAGACACTGATCTTAAAGACTTTTACCTCTTGACACCTAACCAGTATTTTTCCTAGTTCGAGGGGAGGATGGGGAAGAACTACCTGTGGACTGAAAGAAACTCTACAAAGAAAGGTATTGCCTACTTTTGGTACTTTATTGCTATCTTCTCTCCAGGGGGACTGTGTAAGAGACAACTGAAGACACAGCTCACAACACAGAACTGCCCAGCAAGAACTCAAGGTGCTCTCGCCTGCCTCCCCTGCCAGCAGACCACACAAAAGGCCATCTCCGGCCCTGTAATGCCAACTTGCTGTTTTATTCACTGAGAAAGGACAGGACAGAATAAAAAGAGCAGACACTGCATCCTGTGGCTACAGCTTGGTGGCTGTTCCAACATGTGAACACGTCAAATGAGGGAGAGTGAGCTGCCTCCAGAATATGAAACAGCTACTCTTACCCTTTTTTATCTCACTGTCATATGGTATCTGTATCTACACATGGGTGGATTTTCTTCCTTTCAAATGCAGAAAGCATTTGCTCCAAAACATAAATAGTAAATAATCCTTTTGCATCAGACATAATTTTTTTCTCATAGATTTTGTGTTCAATTAGCTCTGTTTTTATGGTGTGGAAGGAAAACATCTAGCACAGGTAATAACACCATAAATACACTAAATTTTATTATGCAGGAACAACTGGTTCTACAACATGGTTTTGACTTCAACTCTCTCTTACTTTCCCAACCCACGGCTTCTGCACTAGTATACTTTGCTTGTAGAATATTGTTTGATTAAAGAAAAAAAAGTTAAACACCTATACATCTCAGCTGTACAAGAATAGTTAGCCAGGATATCTTTTTCACTACATTTTTAATGCTAATGCTTGATGCCAAAAGATGGAATTGTTAAATACATAGCTATGTTACAAGGGTTGATTTTTTTTAAATTGCAGAATGGCAGCTGAGAGACAGATGTGGTATTTGGTAGTGGTTCACATGGATTTAATTACTGAGACAGAGTAACATACTAAGAACAACACATAAATAACATGAGTTTTAAGGACCTAGAATTACAATATAAATCACACATAATATTAAAATTATTTACCTTCCTCATTCCATGATGGAATGAAAGTAATTCTACACACAGATGGGAAATACATTTTATGGTTTTCTAAATACAGTGGGATCACTGTTTTATGATGCTTAAATTGTTTTTCCATTCCAGCTTTTATAAACACACTTAGGATCCTTAGAAATATGACTCCAACTTTTAGATACAAAGGAGTTACAGGTTAGCATGCCTGACTTGTACCCCTATGCTTTTAAATATTATTAGTGCCAACTCTGACACCAGTATTTCATAGTAAATCATTAACAAAAGAGTATAAGGAGGTTTCACTATGCTATAAAATCATCTTCCTACCAGCTAAGGTCACCAAAGTGTTGATTTATTCACTATTGAGGCAGATTCAAAGTCTCCCTATTCTATAATTTCCTTTTTCTAAGGTATTATCTCCCATGTTTTTTCTCTGTCCAACTACAAAGCAACAAAACTAGCTCTAAAACAGAATTAAAAGGTATCTAACATGCTTTCCAGCAACTCATATTTCAGTGCAGTAACTTTTTGTAGCAATATAGCTACAGGTTGATCAAAAAAAGAATAGAAACAGAAGTATGATAATGACTCTTGTTGATAAGAACAAACCTTGCACAATGAAATTTATTTAGTGATTCCTTGTCTCACTAAGAATAATATATTTTTAACCATAAATTCTACCCTAAAATAAAACTATGTAGTTCTGCAGCAGTAGGTTGGGTTAAGTTTTTTTTTCTGACTCACACAGCAAGAAAAAAGCCCAACAACAAAAGAACCCAAGAAACTTACTCCAGAGTATTTTTTCCTTCATGTTCCTCCCTCCTCAGCAACCTGTTGTACCCCTTACCCATCCTGGCTTGATCTTCTATCCCACTTTCAGATTCTGCCCTAAGCCCCCACTGCCTCCCTCCTTCATTTGTGCAGGTGTCCAAGGACTTGAGGACATGCAACTCTAACGGGATAAGTGCTGTTTGCATTGAAATGTGGTGCCACATTTCATTCCCATTCATTTTTTCCACACATGAAAACTAGGTAAGCAGTTCAGGATCCTTCTATCTGAAACCTTTCCTGAGCAAGGAGAGGAGCACAGTAACCACAAGTCCTTTCAAACTGAAAGCCAAATGTGGTAGCTCACACCAGTGCTGCAGGGGATCACTGCTTCCTCCTGGATTCCAGCTCTGAGGTTGAAGATCCTGCTGTGACAGGAAATGGTAGGTGGAGAAAACCCTCCTGCAGAACCAAAGGTGCAGCCACTCGACCATCAGTCATAGGGAAAGAGAAGTGACTTGGGCTGCCTGTGTCCAACACTGGGCAGCAGAAAAAAAAATGTCTGGGCTCTGAGCTCAGTGCTGCTGTACACTCTGCTTACCGGGTTTGTGAAGCTTATGCTGGTATTCGTCTATGTCTATCAGCAGAGGAGATTGGCACAAATAAATAAGCAAAAACTAGTTGTAGTGTCTGTCCCTTTAATTAGCTGAACACCATAAATAGATGTTTCATGTCTAAATATCCTAACTATAGACTTCTGGGGGACTTTGGTTCTTAACCTGCTAGCAGAGAGCAGATAAAGATGTTTAGCTACAACCTTGCATGGATGAACATTTTTCATTTTGACCAGCTCCTGAAGCCAAAACTTTATTACACTTTTCAGGTAGTTTGAGTAATGAGCTTTTCAGTAAGCTCCAGTAACTCTTCAGAGCAGCTCAGTTACTCTCCTTTCTTCCCACTTGCTCTCTACAAACTGAGCAGTTTCTTGCTCTGACATGATGTCATTTTTTTTGTTAGAATGGAAAGACCAAATCTGGATCTTTCTATTAACACATGAACCCTGCAACTTGCATTAAGCCAAGAATACTTATTTGAAGTAAAACACTTCTCTAAGGACAGATGCACATTATTCTCACCCATGTGAGCATGCTTGGCTAATGGGAAATATATGCATGTATGCACACATACACTGTAAAACAATCAATCTTCAAATATGAACGAGCATGAGTCAACTGAAATTTCTTTTTACTCAACCACAGTTGAATGCTGGGTCTATTCACCTTTTCACAACCAAGACTAAATGCAACAGTACAGTGAACTACTTCTCTTCATGATTTTTAATACAGAGCATTCCTTTGAAAGTGATGTTTTATGTTCTATGTAAATGTGACTAACTAAAAAAGTAAAGAAACCCTCTGAAATAAGTATTTCTGTAAATAACAGAGTTTTTCACTACTTACTTTACCATAAGTCAAAGTGAGTGAGCAAGATCTGGTACTGAATGCTAACAACTTCATTTTAAAAGCCAAATAAAAGCAACACTAGAGAAAAATCAACAGGAATTAGACACTTATCCTCCATCTAACATGTCTCACAACGCTAGCTGTTTGAAGCACAAAGGCAGGAAACACAAGACTGCATAAATCTGTTATTTAACCAGGGTTGTGGGGCGACAGAATCCTTATACCTGGAGTCAACTCAGCAAGACACAGCTCTGCATTTCTCACCAACCAGTAAGACATTCAAAAGAAAATTAGTAATGACTGAATAACTGGATAAAGAAGTTTAAAAAAAAAAGATTCTCTGCAAGCCCTCTTCAGTTTTGTACCAATATCAAGTGGCCCCTATTAGCACTAGGAAGTATGCATGAAAAGAAACAAGACCCGACAGCCCGGAGATCAGCAGCTCCGGCTCCACGCTGGCCTCTGCACCTGCTTCAGCTCAGCAGTGCACAAGAGCTCTGCGGGAGCAGGGCGGGAGAGGAGGGTGGAAGGCCATCAATAATACACGGCTCAACAGCCAGACGGAAGACGAAGGGACTGCGCACGGCATGGTGATTTCAAAGCTGCCGTTCTTGAGAGTGTTCAAGGCTGTCCATGTGCGCACGGCCAGCAGGTATTTGCTGGTGTCTTCCAGCACATAAATGAGCTGCTGGAAGGGGCTTACTCCAGACAGCATCCCAGACCTGAGCAGCTCTCCAGCATGCTTGCTGAGATGGGTCAGTCTCTACCAGAAATTCAGCACCAATTTGCCTCCTTTCACATTCAGGAATCAAGTTCATATGCAGAGAGGTCTGACTGCTTTCTCACATTTAACGCTGTTATCAGAATTAGGCTTCTGATACATAGGCTACCGGCGGGTTTTCAGGTCAGGCAACTAATGTGCTGCAAAATAAACAACAAAAAAACCACTGATCATAGGTCTCTATTCCCTGCTCATAGTTCTTATTCGGACAAAAAATTCACCACCAGCTTCCATGTATCATTTGTCTGGTCACTTCTGTTGCTATCCTGAATCCACAGAGTCAGCAACAGCCTTTTCAATGTAATATCAACTTCGATATACCTGGCTGCAAAGATTTGTGTCACTCAACCACTGCACTGTCAGCCTCTGAATTTCAGGTCACCCTGAGGGTTTTTTATTCCTGTTATTTGCTGTTTCCCATCTTGCCTAGATTTCTGTCCTTCCCACTATCCTGTTACGAGCAACAAACGACTGTCACAAGCATTTTGCCTTTGCTATCCAGATGTAGTAAGAGAGTAATTTGGATTCTCTTACTTCAGAACATGCAGCTCCTCTTTACTGGTTTCCTGGACTTTCAGAGAAGGTTACTTCCCACCTTCCTGTATCTTTATCTCCAAGTGCCTCAGTCTCCCCATCTCCTTTGTCATCCTTCTCCCCACCACACATCTGTTCCTCTGAAAGTACAAGAACTTGTCACTCTCTAGTCCCAAGCTTGGGGAGCTCTCTGGGCAGTACCAAACATGCTCAGGACGGGGAGGACTCCAAAAAACCTCTGCTCATTCAGTCTTGCTCTATGTATTTGATGCTCCCTCTGAAACTTGCTGTTTGTACAGCTTTTGAACCCACTGTCCCACCCGCATTCGGTGGGGAGGGGAGATATCAGATACAATTACAATTCTGTGGTTCTACAAAAACAAGTGGTTACACATTAGAGAGGGCTCATCCTTCATGTCAGTGCCAGGGCTGTGGGAATTCCTGCAGGAAGCGCTCAACACCTATTTGCCTTCAGACAACACACACACAAATGAGACCTTATGGACAACCCAGATATATGGGAACAGCTCCTGCTAAAACTTGCAGTCAACTTGGAGATGCAAACCTGAGAGAAGCTGTGTTTCTGTTACTCACCAGACTGTCTAACAGGCCTTTCCTCTTTCACCAGTCTACCCCGTTTAAGACCAGCACCAGTTACATGCCTCCATCCCAGTTCAGGGCTATTTGTTCTTGCCTCTGCTTCAGAGCTTGCTGCCCTTGCCAAGGTTCCAAAAAACTGGTTGTGAATCAGGACACAGGGAAAATTCATTATTTAAAACCTATTTGGTTGCCTGTTAAGAAATTCACAGGAAGCTTTTCCTCAACTTCAGATTATAGCAAAAGTTACATTGTTTTCAATATGAACAATGCATGCTTCGTACCTTAATCACAAATGAAAAAGGAACTATCACCTTAATAAGTAGGTGCCACTGGGTACCTCCAAGTTAATGCTGGCTTATCATTAAGGGAACCGTACTAGAGGCCTCAAACACCACAGGTATCCATATTTGCAGTTTTAGTCAATATCTGCTGAAATACCCATTCACACAGCACAAACACAGGTATACACCCCACATTTGCCCCCACTTTTCACACAGTCTTTTCATGTGGCACATTTAAGAACAAATGACACTAAATTTGTGACATCTCCAACAGCTCCTCCCTGTTATTAGAAATTAAACTGCTCAGTTACCATACTGTATCTTTCAGTGGTTCTCTTTCTAATTCTGAGAGGGCTTTCATATTCATGGGAGTTTAAACAGGCATTTGGCCATGAAGTTTTTCTCCATAAAATACCATAACATATTTTTTTTTCCTTTATTATTAAAAGGAAATCTCAGGTTTTCCATATATTTTTACATTCACAGCTCCAAGTATTTTCTGATTATTTTCATTGATAAGTTTGCATTTCATTAGTGTTTACGAGCATTTCTATGAAAGTGTAATAACTCATACCACTGGAGTTGTGTGCACAGTTTGTTCACCCCTCACAGCACTGTTCCTACATATGTCAGTCTTAGGTATATAGAAAATTTCAGGTCACTTCTGCACCAATTTATTGAGAACATACTGACAAAACTATTAAGTAGATATTTACAGTATGCTGAGTATTACCTAGCTGAACAAAACAGTTTCAAGGATCTGTGATGAGTAGGAGGCAGGAATACATTTGTGCCAAACCACTGAACTAGACTGGCTGCTGCTGCCAACAGCTATGCTTTGGCTGAGGAAAGTCTTTGAGCAACAATGACTGCTATATGCTCTGCACAAGGAAGTATAGAAATTAATTATCCACAAGCAGTATTAGTCTGAACTGCTGCTAGATTTTTCTTTATTACAGCCTTCCTCAGATCTCTCGTGTTATTTAAAACTAATGATGTTTCAGTCATTCAAAAATGTTATGTGTAACCTGGTGCATTTGCTTTATCAGAATGATGCTAAAGGCAACTTTTGGCATGCCCTAGTTGCTGAGCTCAAAACAATATTTTTAGTGATGTATGCATGAACAGGGGTTTGCTACTGTATAGCTCTGTCCTAAATGAAGTATCAAAAAAGCCTTCCTTTTTAGATTGAGACCTCTGGGAACTGAAAACTAAACTCGCATAAAATATCCTTCTCTCCCCTTCTTTGAAGTGAGACACCTGGTCAGTGGCTGCAGATATGGCAGAGGTGAGCAGTGGGATGCTGGAAGAGACCTTGCATCACAAATTTGGGACAACATATTTCAAAGCCTGCACTTGGTCTCCTACACTTGTTTCCTGTCCTTGTTGCTGTTGCTTTATCTGCTAATTCTTCATCAGAATTTCCTTCTGTGGAAAGCAAGATGAGAAATCTCTCCCTTTCCTGCAGTTTATTCAACCAAACAGCTTCAGTGGCTGAGGTCAAGTGGGGACAGAGCCACAGCTCCTCTGCCAGCACCCNCCCCATGGCCTGCTTTGCCCTCCACAGCAGGTCAAACGGGGCTGTGCAAGCAGCAGCTGGACTTGAGATGCTGTCTCTTAATGCATGCTGTTGAGGGATCAATCTTATGCTCCATTTTCTTGCACTGTCTCAGGTCAATCTGGCCTCTTAAAGCAGTAGCTGCCCTTCTACATGTTTTTATTTTTCTCAACAAGGATCTCAAGGAATTGTAGAAACATGTGACATGGATGTTTTTCTGTTTTAAAACAGAAATTTAGGAAAAGTATATTTTGTCTTTTCAGCTTCATCTGTCTGCACAATTTTAAAAATAACTTGTGACTGTGCATCTTAAAAGATGCTGTTTTTTACAAACTTTTAGTGCCTATATTACACTAATACATTTTATTACATTAAATATTACATTTAAAAGTTGGGTCTTACCATCACTAAGGCATAAGCAAGCCATAAATATAACACCAACTGCTATTACTATTAGCTCTGGGAGTCCAAAACTTAATCCAGGGACATTACTAACTGCAACTGACATGAACCTTTGATTTTTGCTCTAATTAAGTGAATGAGAAGTGAGCATAAAACATAAAATTTTGGAAGGGAAAAGTTGCCTTACAAACCTATTCCTTACCTGGCTGGCAACAGTTCAGTGACCTTCACAACTGGGTGAGGAGTTGCAGAAGAGCAAACTCCAAGATAGAGAGCCTCCCTGACTCCGACATAGGCCAGGGAATTAAACCTGGTGTTTGCTTCAAGTCACAGACAGCAACCACAGATGAAGAGGAGAATTACTTGCTTATCTTCTTTTGGATTTTAAAGATACTTCCTCAACAGAATTAAAATTGAATGCCCAAATATCACTCAAACAGGTAAAAGCTGGAGCAAGCCCCGGGCTTTCACCACCCCTGCTCCTTCCTTGCCTCAGCTAGCCTCAGGAAGGGGGACAGGCCACCACCATTCCAGCAGCTCACCAAGACTGGTGGCTTTTTGCCAGTGAGCATTTCCAGCCTTGCAAAAAGAAAAGCACTTCTTTCTGGGTAAGGACAAAGTGGACCCCAGTTCTTGCCACAGGCATACTGGGCACCTGGGGACAGGCTGTGCCTCCTCAGTCCTTTTCAAACCTGCTGCATGTATTAATGTGGATGAATCAAGTTTGACTCACCCATCCATGCATGTGGGACAGCTAGTGGAAATGGATGCAGCTTCCTGCACAGAGAAGGCACATAAAACGACTCTTACACAGCCAAGCTATGTATCTTTTATTAGCAACACACCTCCATTAGAGGCTTTAAAAAGGAAATTCAATTTGCACCTAATTTGAAAGCTTTTTACAATTTTTAATTAGTAGCAACTATCTTAGCAAATAAAACTAAATACCTTCTGCACAAGCTGTTACCTAAGATGGCATGAGGTGCAGCTGCTCATGCAATCAGCCTGTCACAAGAGCACTCTGGAGACAGCAACAGTGAGGAAGCCTGGAGCGCTCCAAGAGCCCATGCAAACACTGCAGCCGCTTCTTGCAGGGTGCTCGGCCAAGCCCTTTGTGCAGCTCCGCTTCCCGGAGGACTCTGCTCTCCACAGCTCCTTTGACAAGCTCTTCCAAGAAATGAAGAAATGGTATTTCTCTTGCAAGGAATGTCCCAGCTGAAAGAGACAGGCTGCCCTAGCCATAGCGCTGTGTGGCAAAGGAAAAGCTGTTGCATTGCCTTGCCCTGTCTCCATCCCACCATGCTGAGCAGCTGCTCAGTGCTTCCAAGATCATGACCTTCCCTGAGCAGAGAGGAACATTTGCAGACAGCGTGGGGTTGTTGCAGTAGTTTAGGATATCAGTGCCCTCAGCTGTGTGTGTGATAGGATTTGCAAGCTCCCCCCAGAAAAGTCTGCAGAAGCAAATCAGGCTGCAGATTAAATTCTTATGTCTTAGTGCAAACACCACTTCAGAACAGCTTTAACATATTACACCGGGCTCTGAAGAGGTGCGTCTAAGGCTTAGACCACATACTCTTTCCAGTCTCTTGTGCAGAAGATAACACAGAGTAATAACACCTGAAGCCACTCTAGCAAGGTTCCCTTCAAGCTCAGGCTATGGCAAGGTGAGGGTGCGACACGTGCAGTGGACACTTGCAGACACAGCATTTTTGTTTGCTCATCTTCTGCTCTTCCTCTAGATCTGACCTCTAGCACTGCAGTGGTGTTTTGGAGAAGGATAACAGTTTACCAGCTAAAACCCCTATTTCTCCTCTTTTCCAGCTGTGAACCACTTGCAATCAGACTGTGGCAGGTGTAGCTGTCAGCATCCCTCTTGTTGTGCAGGTGACTCTGGAAACAGCAGCCTCTAAGCAGTGAGTAAGAGTAGTCAGGTAACTTCGGTTCCCAAATGGCACAACCCCCAAATTTATTAACTTGAAAGCCTCAGAAGGCTGGGTAGATCGAAGTAGAGCAACTGTGTCTGCATTGTGGGACCCTTCACTTATCTTGTCCCTCAGGAGAAAGCCTACCTGCTGAGAGCACACTCACAAAAAACCCAAACCACGGCTCATGTCTAACATCTTCTTGTATCACAGAGGGCACATCTCTTCCACACAGTGATTGGAAAAAAGTAAATGCCTCGCTGTTCTCAGTGTTTCAGCCTCCTTTAGAGCCTCCAGCCACCTGAACTTTGAGCTACACAACTTCAGCACTTTTCTCGAGTACAAGTCTTTAAATGAGCAATTCATTCAGTTCATCAAAAAAAGCCTGCATTAGCAAAAATCCAGTGTTTCCCTTGGAACCCCCATTTCAGAGGCTTTGCTCATTTTCTTTAGCTGTGCATTTTGTGAGGAATGTACGAACTGCCTTTGGCAAAGATCTGGCAGCAGAGTCTATGACAGTGTTCTGAGAAGTGACTTCTTATCTGATTACAGCAAGACTGCTGGTCACATCTCTTCCCTGACAGCTCAGATGATGAAAAAAGTGCTGTATTTTGTTTTTGTTTTTATTTTCATTGTCACTACTCCATACCTGTCAGCTTCTTCCCACTCTAAACAGTTTTGGATTTTGTTTTTTTTTTTACTTTAAGTGTTCATTTTAACACTGAGAGCAAAGGAAGTAGTTACATATGCATTATATTACCCTGAACACTCTTGTTTTATTCAACACCTAGATAACAGGCATTTCGTCATTGAAAGCAGCATCTGAAAATTGCATGCTTATTTTAAAAGATACCTCAAACTATTGAAGAATACACTAAAACAGATGTTGCTATCAAACTCTGGTCCATTTGACAATAGCATATATTTTAGCTACTTAAAAATTTAATGAAAAATTGTAGAGTTAAAGAAGTACCTTTGAAGCTCTATACACATTTGCATGGAAGTAGAAACAATTTAAAAAGCACTCAAGCTCCTGTGGCAGGACTGACCTAAGAAAGCATATTTGTCAATCTATTACTACTGGAAATACTCAGTATACCAGAGCAAAGCAAATCAAAATCAAGGCCTTACTCTCTGCTAAAATTTTACCCAGTGTCTCTCAGCAAGACCTGGAAAGCCCAAGGCCAGCCCATGCTTCCTTTCACCAAGCAGGTGAGAGCCAGCTAGTTCTACCAGGATTTCTTCCGTCCTTTGGTTACAAGAACTGAACCACGGGTACATACGTAACAGTGATTTCTCAAGGTTTCACACCTCAGAACAAAAAAATCACACCAAAGGTACTCTGACTATTCAGCAGCACTTTCTCTTTCCTCGGCACTGTTTTGATCATTGATCACTGTAAATGATCAATATTACCCTTCTCCATTTTCTGTGCTACAGTCACTGATCATAAATAACAGAACAAACATGTGAGCACACAGTTTAAGGAGGGCTACTTTGCTTCATTTTGTTATCAGCATAAATTTCAGCATTGCATTTTTCCTGGACACCTCTTAGCCCAAGAGCAGTGCCCAGTCATTCCTGATTAAATTTTGTTATAACTTTAAGAAATAAGTGTACATTTAAACTAATTTAGGCTAATAAAACCCTTTTCCTCTCCACGTTAATCTGCCACAGTACTGCAGACCTGAACATCAGCAGTGATTTATGAGCAGCAATAAGCTGTGCTGCAGATCAGATCCGAGTTATGTTGTCAGATCAGTTTTGAAGCCTGGGCTGGAATAAAAATGTGGCATGAGGGAGGCACACTGTCAGTGCCATGTACATGTATGCATGTTTACATGCCTTGTAATGGCCAGGATGGGGAGGAGGTCCAAGCCTGAAATTTCACAGGAAATTTCTAAAAATCAGGATTAAGATGCATTGCCAGAGCTATGAAGGAAACCCTGCACATAGGCTACCCACACTGTGTCTGACTTGGAGCTCTTAGTCACATTTCCATGAATAACATCAAATGCAACTTACATGGAACAGTATCTGTGTCACTGGGCTTACTCAAACAGTGTAAGCAACCCTCTCCTCATCATTCACAATGAATGCAGCATTTGCAAAACCTGCAGTTTCATATACTGCAGAGACATCAGAGAGGTATTAGGATATACATCATTACCGCCCTTTAACTGCTGCACCTAAATAAAAATAAACCATGGGGGGAAGTGCAGGGAAAAGTGCAGCAGAGGCCCAAGCTGTTCTGCACAGCATGCTCCTCCCTGATCTGTATTATTCTGCAAGATCACTTTCAGACCTTTTCTACTGATATCGAAATTTCACATTTATTAATGAGCCCCAAACACACATCAGCAGTAAACAGGAGAAAAGATCTCACTGGGAAGCAACCAAATGAAAAGGGTATGGTGAGAGTGAAGCAGGCACTGGCAAAGAAGGTAAAGGCTGCCCTGGCAGCCCACCATCCCATAGCTTCAGGCAAGGCTGCAGAAAGCCTGGGAATAATAATGAGAGGCCAGGCTCTCAACAAGGTAAAGGTCAGTAGGTGCTGGAGGTGTGGTGTGGTCCCACATACCAAACCATCAGTCCAGACAAACACTCAAACATATTATCAGGGCTGCTGAGACTTCCTTTGTTCCCACGTGTCGCACAGGAGGCAAGCTGCCTGTAAACGCAGAGCACTTAAATTTTTTGACCAGAGATCAGACTCTTCAAGCAAACAGTGCTCAGTCCCAGTGACTTATCTGGTGTGACCCTATCTGCCTTGGCTCCTCCAAATTTCATCCTGACAAAAATCTTATCTTCTTTCTCTGAAAGGCAGCCCCAAGGCAGGTGACTCTTCCTCACCTTTAAAATAGATTACTTGTCAATCTATTTTAACTCCAATCGAAAAACTCAACCTATTTTAGTAACTCCAGTCCCACAATTACTGTACAGTACGAATCTGAAGCAACAGCTTTGCTCTGCCCCACACATGAATGTGAATACCTGACACAGGATTTTTGTTAACTTTTTAACCACAGGCCAGGATTCAGCTTGGCTCTGCAAGATCTTGGCAGGGGGTGATGGGAGGACAAGCAAATGTCTGAAAAGCTTATACCAGCAGTCTTTTAGTGATGACAGCACTCAGGTGCATAGCTTCTTCAAGTAATCATAACTAAGATATTTTATAATAGCTACTGTACAAGATGATTCCAGGGAATACAGCTACTGCAGAGTAATCAATCCCATAGGATTAGGAGCAGTCTTCTGAGCCTAATGCTGGTTAAGGCATCTGAGAATTATTCATCATCTCATGATAACCATACTTTCTCTAATGTATTATTACTTATATGTTAATGGCTCCCTTACAACATTTAAAAGCCTATCCCACCCAGCACCACGGTGCCATTTATTTCCTGCATATGTACCACTTGCTGTCATCAATGTCTCTTCTCAAGCCTTTTTAGCTGTTGACCCAATTTAATGCCTTCCTGGAGATTGCCATCCTAGCTGTAATTACAATAAAGAAGGACTTCACAATAAATGCATTTCTCCAGCATCCACAGCATCTGCTAACTCTTCTCTTAGGGTATGTGCCTGCCTGCCAGGTACATTCCAAAAAATACGCATTTGGAAGCATCAACTCTGTGTCTTCCCAGTAAAATTCACGTAAGAATAAATATTTAGATACTACTAATGAAAACCAAGCTAATGCTTTAGTCAGCATTTTGCAGTGCAAAACAGGCTTAGAGAAAAATTTGGGCATTGCAGCAATTTGTGGTGTGTTACTCATGACACTGCAAGCTAGCTTTACCTCAGCAGTGATTACAGCATAGCCATCAATCAATTTAACCTAATTTGGGTGCTCTTTCTCTGATGCCTTGACACTAAGATTGCAATAAGCCCTATCTACAACATGATAATTGTAACACATGTTAGAATAAGACAAATCATATGCTATACTCACTAGCAACCTCTAAGATTACTTGAGCTGAATGCCCTTCAGGTATAGCCTAACTCTATAAAGTAATATATGCTTGGTGTTTGTTTGCATTTTCCAGTATTCTTTCTGTAATTTTCCAGTATTTTTTCCCAGTATTTCTGTAATTTTCCAGTATTCTTTCCTTTCTGCAAATCAGATCTGCACTGGAAGTAGTTAATATGCTGACAACTTACTGGATGATCCAGGCAATTTATCATTCAGAGTATCAGACCAGGAATCCCCAAATGTTTAAATAAAAAATCAAATGAACAGGCCACTACTACTTATCACCCACCAATCCCTACAGAAGAAACAAGAAAGAAAACTGCATTGAAGTTGCCTTTGTGGATCTTCTCTTCCTGTGCTCTGTTTCCATGTAGGAGGGGCATCATCTACTCTTTCTCTCTTCATGGAAAAGCATTTCCATGCCCATATGAACCTACTGGAGCTTAGAAAACAATTTGCACAATTTCACAGTCAGCAGTAGGATCTCCAAAGCTGGGGCACAGAGCTGATGGGGCTGTGCTGTCCTGTGCAGATGAGGTACCAGCTTTGAACAAAGGCTGAGCGCGTCCAGCTGGGCTCACACATCTCACGTACAGACTCATTTCACCCATAAGCAGGCAACTGACAGAGGTGTCAATCACCAAACAATAGGTGAAGGTATCCTTTGAAATCAGGACATCCAGAACAGAAGGATGCAGAGCCTCCTAGGTATCCATAATTGTTCATCAGATTTGGACACATAATACTCAAAACTTGAGAGAGATGAGGAAAGGAAACAGGGCTAGATACGAGCAGGGGGTGGCGAGAACAAATCAGCCATGTCAATCCCCACAGCCTAGAATGAAGTGTTATTCTCTATTAAATATTAATTAACTAACAGTTAGGAAGCACTGCCAAGTGAGGGACAAATATGACAAATGAAAACTCACCAAAAGACAAAGCCTGTGTCAGTCTTGCACTAGGTTTTACATTTACCCCAAACTCCAATAGAAAACCCAAGAGCTGATATGCGTATTGAAAACATCACAGCTGTGTCTCTCCAGCATCACAACATCAGGACTTAGCAGTTCTCCAAGTCACTAGGTAAGAGATACTAAGCTGCATTCAGGCACTGAAGAAAGCAATTACCACTATTCAAAAAAATTTGCAGCTATGCAATCTTATACAATGTGACAGGTTAATCATGCTTCAAGGCACAATATGATTGCCTAGGGGATGTGGAAAGCACTTCTGGCCCATAGTGTTTTATGAACAGTTGTTCCTATCTTTCTCCAGAACAGGAAGAGAAATAGATGTTACAAATATGGCCAAATCAAATTATGTCAAATCATATATAGGGCACTAATTTGCACAAAAAAACTATCAGAACCTTTTTATCACCTCTCTTTGCTTTTATTTTAGTAAAAAGCAATTGATGGAAAAGGCTGAACTTCTATGAAATATTAAGAGAAACTTGATAAAAGATGTTCTAGTTTGTGCCTTCTCTATTTTTAAGATTCATTTAACCTGAGTTCGTTCACAGTCTGTTGATTAAAATTATTTACATGCAGGTTTTGTTTAACCTCCCATTAAAAGCCTGATTGTAACTATGGCACAACTAAAAAAACATCCTCCTCTGCTAAATGAACAAGCATGAAATAAACAATGAAAATTTATCAGATTTTCATAATAGTTAACAGATAAAATTCATATGGAAACATCCCCTGAAGAATGAATTTTACTTGTCCAACAGAATATGAATATTATGTGACATGAAAGTGTAACAGAAAAATATACCTGTTTCTTTATGGCAATATCACTGCACAGATGGGCACGGAGCTCTTATTTTAACCACAATAATAATATTCCATCATTTTCACTGTAATCTAAAACTTTAGGAGAAAGATTTTAATGCCAACTTTGTTTAACTATCCAGTTATTTCCTAAGTTGCCAGCCAAGTTGTAACATAGTAATTTTAGTTTTAAAGAAAAAAAATCCCACCAGAACCAGACATAGTGTAAAATACACACTGGATAGAGTTGCTCCAGACTGTTTATTAGCACCATGTCAAACAAACTGTCATAAGGTTTGCATGGATAAATCAAAGTTAAGACCACTGATGAAATTTCTAGAAAAAAAGAGGATTAATTTATCAAATTAGCTTAGAGGATTTTCATGGTGGATTGTTAAATTTATGCTGTTCCCCAGTCCCTTTCTATTCACTAATATGAGAGAGTGAAATGAGAGAGTATGGGGAAAATACTTCTTATGAATACCTGACTTTTGCTCTTTTGTTCATATGCTGACTAAGACCAGGTGGTTTCCCATGGTGGGTACAAAGAGCTAATACAATAGCATAAGATTTTTTTTTTTTTTCTGGTCTGTGTAGATAATCCAGGCACTTGATCTGGAAAGAAAAAGTGCAGAACTGTCAGCTAAGCAGAATCCAAGAGAGCAAAGAACATTTATTAAAGTCTGCCAGCACTGAAATCTGTAACACAAACATTCAGGTTTTTTACTTTCTGGAGAGAGTGCACTTGTAAGAATTCCTGTCAAAGCTCCGAGATCACATCTCTTGGGGACAGTTGACATTAAGGCTTTTTCTTCTGAGTTTCTAAAATTAGGTAATTTTTTTATTACTGTCACCCCTTAGCAGAGGGAAGTTTCTTTTATCAAAGCCATATCTTCTCACAAATGCACTTCAGAGAAAACTTTCCATCAGTGTTTTTCCAGTTTGGATTTTGTAGGGAAACTTACACAACTACTGAATTTTTTTCCAAACAGCTGCAATATTAAGAAATCAATTTTTATCTGAGTTACTGTGCTTTGAATCAATGTATTTTTCTTCTGGTACTCGAAACTTAAAAAAAAGTACCTAGCAGAGCAAGCTCCTCACACAATATGCACCATTCTCATTAGAAGTAGCTGGTACCACATGTCCAAAAAGTGCTGAAACAGTAGAAATTATTCTGCCATATTCATGGCACATCACTAGTATTTTATGGACTTACACCAAAGTACTCCAAACTTGCATCAGCATAGGTAAGCTAAAACTCAGGACACACGCACCAAGGGGATACAGGGATACCTGGGCTCATCAAGCACTGAGATTTCTACGATTTTTACCAGAAGTCAGCTGTGCATGAACCTGTGGCACTGTGTCCAGCTGAACAGGTACTGGGCCCTGCAGCATTGACCACATCCTGCAGCCTCCGCTTCCCACTTGTGGGTGGATGCCCAACCCTTGCTCCATTCTGTACCATAAACATTCCGTGTCCACAGTCCCTGCACTGATTAAATGTCATAGGTTCTGATTTACAAGCATATGATTCCTATTTCTCGTTGATCAGATCCTGTTGGTTTTATTGGAATCAGTTCAGATTCAGACAAGCTTGAAGCAGCAATAAATCCAAGCACTTCCAAACTCCAGTTCCACAGAAGACCAAGCTCTACCACTCCTTGTTTTCCTAAGCTGGGAGAGGAGCGGGGTTTAGAAGTTTTTTAAGTTCTTTACAACTGAACGATTTAATTATTTTGCTGGGTAGATGCTGGTTTGCCTTCCGCATAATCCCCTCAAATAACTCTAAAACATTTTCTAGCTCTTTAAAACAAGTGAACAATTTCAAAATATCAAGTAGAATTTGGCATAAGAATAGAATTCGGAAACTGCCTTTTATTCTCATCACATCACTGTATTGAGGAGGCACACTACAAATACATTTCTCATATCAAAAAAGAGGCAATCCAAAAGTAACTGGCCATTTCTTCCTTCTGTGCAAATGCAGCAAGTAATTTTCCACATGGCAGCTGGTCTACTTGTACCATTTTCTTCCCATTAGTCCTGCTTTAGGTTTAGAGGTATCAGCACCAAGTGGAACAAGGGTGTTACTCAGATGGGATCTTCTACTTCCCAGCTGATGGATGACCCCCTCAGGGCACTACCACCAAGGTGAGGCCAGGCATGACAGGAGAGCCTGAGGGAGAAACACACAACTTCTGCACTGTGCAGTTCTTCAGGGAGAACAGACTCTGGTCTATGTAAGAAGCAACAGAAAATAAGCTTCTCCACCTCCAAACTGTATGCTGTTCACATTTTACAGTTCTTAGTAGTCTCCACAAAATCCTGCTCTTTGTGGGATGTGAAGAGAAGTTAAGACTGTTAGGACTAAGGACTGAATGCACACTAGGAGGCAGATGTCTGGAAACAGTCTGTGTAGGGACTATATGATTTCAGAGACTTTCCAGTGGAATTATGCACTGTACCTTGCACACGGTAGGCTGAACCATGGAAAAATGTTTACAGCTATACTAGGAGCCATAAGGAATTAGCAGTTGTTTTTGAGTTGCCAACACCTGCCCACACTTAACTGAGGAGTAGGAACCTTTTGGCAGAAATGGTGCTTGTTTCAGATGAATACAGCAAAGCACAGCTTGGGAGCAATGGCACTCTGCTCCAGATCAGCTCTAAAAGGGAGCTGGGAGTTTTCAAAACTGGAGACTGGGCCATAAATATGCCCATATGTTATTCAATATAATTCTTCTAGATTAAGAGCAACTCTGTAAGTGACATTAGGGACCAGATTACCTTTTCCACCTAACCATTTCCTGCAGAGGAAGAAAGAGAAGCACAGAGGCCAGAGGCTATAAAGGGATCACATTAAATGCTGCTGTGCTCCTGTACCATGGGGATACAGAAGACTGCCACACTGCCATAGCCCACGGGGTCCTCTCCACTCAGAAAGGGAAATTCATAGAGGACTTCCTGAATTTTGTGTTTTACTGTGTAGAAGGGAAGAGAACACAAAGCAGTGGTGCAGGGTGTGTCCAGAAACCTACCCACTCCTGCACTCTCTAAAACACTGATCAATAAACGTGTCTAGACAAAAGTGCAAGAACTAGGTGACTGTGAAGATAGTCGTTCTAAATCTATTTGGTGCTCAGGCTTGAGGGATTTTATTATTTTATTTTAAAGGACTCCCTTCACTGACTGCAAAAGAGCATGTTTAAAGGTATGGACATGATAGAGCAAGTATTATCTTTGCTCCAACTGCCCCTTGTAACACAGTAATGTTACAGCTGATAGTTTCATGCTGCTTCATGTTTAAGGCATGCCTTCCAGCACTCAAATCAGTTCATAAAGCTGGAGGGAGAGGGAATCACCTGCCCACAGCGATGAGAAAAGCTAGTAAGAAAGTTAAAAGAAAGTCCACAGCTTCAGACTTATAATTCTGCTTTTAAACCAGAGTCGTTCCTTACTTTGACAGTTCACTCATGAAGCCTTCAAATAAAGCTAGAGAAACTAAACACTGTTATTGCTTTCACATTATGCCTGACAGTGCCACTTTCATGGCTGTATAGACAGTGACATTAGGATGGTGACAAAAGCAAGATAATGGTTTGTGAAGCATCGAGTGCTGCCTGTTTAACTGCCCAGTG
Organism: Dicrurus megarhynchus; assembly: GCA_013399195.1. Lineage (NCBI taxonomy): Eukaryota > Metazoa > Chordata > Aves > Passeriformes > Dicruridae > Dicrurus > Dicrurus megarhynchus. Next base: position 1,411,369 of record VXAD01003680.1, on the reverse strand, counting down.
ACAAAGTCATCATTAAGATCTTCATTCAGAAAAGCATGGAAGCATGTACCTTCACCACTCCTATTAAGTGGAGCATTTAAGTATGCATTTAACTTCAAGCACCTGCTTATGTTCTGAATCACTTACTTGGGGAGCAGGTGTACCTTAACAGACCTTTCAAAGAAGGCTGGTTTGCAGATGTGCGAACTACATAAGATCCTAAAATGTAACCACAAAGGAAACTAATTCAGGGTCTTTCGTGAATACCATCTCACCACACAAGCTAATGGGCAGGGTCTTAAGATGAACCAGTAGAGGGAACCCAAATGCCACACACTCCGGCTGCCTCCCTGCAGAAGCAACAACACTCATAGGAACACACAGGGTTGAGAGCTCCCAGCTTTTCGGCTGCACCACACCTGCTTTTGCTACAGCCACCTAGAAAGACACACCATTCTTCATTACCTCATGGGCTATCACGGATATATGGACCTTTCACGCTACAGACATTAAGCTTCTTAAAATAATTTTTAAAGGACAAGTATATCAAAGGTATTGTGTTTGTACAGCCTAAGCCAGCCAATTTGTATTTTCCAACTTTACTACTTCATTCACATTATGCCTCTCTTCTATTATACCACATCATCTAATGTTCACAGTATGCACAGTAATAAAGAACACCTGAAAGGAAGGAAGACATGTAAGGACTCAATCCACAACTTTGCTATCTTAGTGGTTTTTTATATATAGACAACTGCTTGGTAGCACATTTGTACCATTTTCTCACTGTATATATTGGTTTGGGGGTGGGGGTAGTTGCCCTTGATACAGATTTTTCTGGCACAAAAATCTTGCAAGTGGGAGTTTTTCCCCCACTGCCTGAGAATTTCTTCTGCTTTAATGTTTTGGAAAAGCTACAGTGTGTTTCCCATGCATTTTCTGGCAGCCTACATGAATCCCTTTTCAGCATCTTGAACTGAATTTGCATGTGAAAACAGATTACCCTAAGACAATTACAATGTCAACTGATTAAGAAACTCCTGCACTGCTAGGATGGTGGAATTTATTTTAAATGGACAATGAGGACTTTGTTGAAAAGTGAACACACTTGAAAGACTTCAGGAAACTTGAAAACTTGTTTATTCCTTTTAGCATCACATTCTGTGGGAGAGAGCTACTAGCTTCTCCTTAAGTTAAATTCACACAACACACCATTTCTTTCCTGCTTAAGTGTTCAGAGGAAAGTTTCACATACACTTCTTAAAATCTAGTGCATCTGTATCTGTTCCTCCTGAGGACACAAGCACTAATAGATAATCCAGAGTGATAAATGCAGTAGAGCCACACAGAAAGACCACAGAGAGTCAGATCAATGCAGAACCTAATAGTAACTCTGGACTCATTTTCTCCACTGCCTTCATGGCTTCATCAAACATGACCAACCCTCTTTCAACCTTCTCTTGAAACTAAGGACTCTCAGACAATTCAGCATCAATTTACAAGACAGCTGGCTTTATGTCCTTGATTATTTGAGTTGCTCTTCTCCCTATTTTCTTGAGCTCCACTAAACTTGAAATGTGGATGCCAGAAGCACTAGCTTTCATAGACATCATATTAGGAGTGAAAGTATTTGCTGGTTTTCCTATTGTCATCTCTGTCAAAAATCTGTGATTCCCTCCAGCTCTGTTTCCTCTACAAGCATAATCTGCTGCTGACACCTGTTGTCAGCAGTGAGGGTAGTTTAGCATGGAGTGAACATTACCTAGTGAAAATACTCTCAAGACCACACTGGATGCAGCTGGATTTCAGAAACTGCAACTGGGTTATGCCCTTCCCCTCTCCAAGAAAAATAAAGGGAACAGTGGGGAAAAACAAGGCTTTTTGCATAGATGCAAAACCAGCCAATTTGTCACAGTTGATATTTGCACAACAACCTGATTTGCTGGAGACAAAGGATGGACTCAAAGGGCTGGGAACCATGAAGTGGGAAGTTCATTCTCCTAATGTTTACATGGAGAAAGAAAAGTACAACCCCCTCTTGTACCTTTAGATTACAAACTTGAGACCATAATTTGTTATGTCAAGCACTGATGCAGGTTTGGGGAGGGGAAAAAAAAGTAGGTTCTGGCTTAATTTGTAAGCACACTGGATGAATTCAAAAGCAGGTCTGCTTATGTGATTTATAATAGGATACTGTAATAGCTGGACTGAAGTAGATTTATGTAGCCTGTGTGTAATTTAGATCCAAAAGGAGAAGCAGTGTCGCTTACAGTGAAACTTAACTGTGAAGTATGTCCCCCATCCTCTTGCTTGTCAGGCATTTCAATCATCTCTCTCATACTTTGTATAAATAAAGCTGCAAGGAGATGTTCTAATCCAGGCTGTCTGGAAAAACAAAGGGCTCAGAGGAACCAAGATTCACTTGTACAGTAATTGGGGTTTAACTCAGAACTACCCAAACCTGTGATTAAATTTATACTCAGAAAAAAATAAAAGTGTTTTACTACCACAAAAGTACGGTTGTATTTATCCAGCCAGTCATACTCAACAGCCACCACCATATCTTCATTTGAAAGGCAAAAAGCTCTAGGACATGTGCAATCTGCACTTCTCAAGTCCCCAGTTTCCAGCAGCTGGCTTTCTGGCCAAGGACAGTTTAGCCTTACTCTCAAAAGCACACAATTTCAAATGCTGACCACTCTGCTACTATCTGAATTGCAAGACAGTTGTGTTAACTTCGGCCAACTTAGTTGTACAACCTTTCCCTTCTGCTTTCACCTCCTCTCCAGTTTGTCCTTCACTTTGCTACATGCAATACCTCTCTTATTTCAAAAGACTGAATAAAAAAAATATAATTTATAGATTTCATAGCATAGTATGTATCTCTCTTATGCCTCATATAATCCTGTACATACAACTGATAGCACTACTTACATATTACCAAGTTAAACAGACTCTATTTTGCTGCTTTACAAATAAAGTTTTTATCAAGTCAAGGGATTTTTACAGAGGAGATTACTTTCCTGAATATTAAATTCAACCTCCTATCTGGAACATTCTCCAGTCCTTTCGCACATGCTTATTTGCAAGCAGCCTTTGCTAGTATTTATATTTTGTTTGTTAAAAATATTTTTCAAAATATTAACTACAACATACAGAGTCTGAAAGGCAATTCTTGAACTGACAAGACTAACATCATCCCACCTGCACATCCATCCAGACCACTGAGATCCCAGGAAACACAGCTCATACCAACAGCTCATACACAGAGCATGCCTAATTAAAAAGGGCAAGGCACGGAGAAGAGTAAATATCAAACTTAACCACACCCAGAAACAGGGTGTGGTTAAACAACCTGCACTGGTTTCACCGGAGCAGTTGCTTTCCAGGAACCTTCCTAGAGATGGTGTCTCTAGGTAGCCACCCAGGAAGTATGAAGTACAGATAATTTTAAACTGTTCAGACAGCCACATCTACCTCTAAAATGCAATCCTGAAAGGTTCTGTACAATGTTACATTACCAGAGGACACCTTCTGGTTTTGCCTCTTGAAATTCAAAGCACTAATTAACAATGTTTTGGTTTTCTGTGACTGGAGGGCAAGTTAAATTTAACCTAATTCCTCTGCCACAGAAGGTGACAGCACTTATAGGCACCAACACTAGCACTTTCCTGCTCTCAGTTACTTATGCTTCTGGACTTACTGGTAGCGTAAGGAAGTACATACTGCTCACTACTAATTTGTTCCAAATTTAAACTAAGAGTCAAATCCCCCACTGTAGCCTCAAACATCACACAGCATTTATAAACTTGTGTATCTTTCCAACCAGGAGACAGTGTTTGGATTCACTGTGTACTTTTCATCTGTCATTGCTGTGTTACAAAATCTGATTACCCTTCCATGACAAGGTGGGAACTGCTAAGTTAATAACCTGTACTGCTTTGGAGTAGTGTCTTTAGGACCACAGTAAAGGCCTGGTCAGCTACTGTATTTTTCCACCCTGGGGGTGGTTGAGCACTGGAGGAAGATGTTCCCACAAAGCTGAGAATTATTGAACCAAGGGGTGTCTTGAAGTGGCAAGTTGCCAAGCTAAGGCCAGGTTAGGCCCCAAAAAAGGGGCTTTTTGGAAAACATCTTTATTAGAATAGCTGTATGGACACACAGGCAGATACCTCATTAGAAAGGTGCAACCCATTTCATAGTTGTGGAAATATTTTTCAAGAGTGCTACTGTTCACAAAAATTATACTTCACTTTAAAAAGGCTGATGAACCACTGCTTATTATCTCTACTCAACAAATAACATAAATAATATCTACCATGGATGTGATCTGGATTTACCAGCTCCTCAGCCATGCTGGTAATATGTCTCCTATACTGTCTGCCAAGTAAAAAAGTAACTTCAGTCCAATACAACATTTCTACATAATATTGCTAATTTTGTGACTGCTGTGCTAGGTGAGAGAGGAAAATCAAGTTCCCCATACTTCTTTGAGTTTGGAGCACATTTTGGAGTTGTGCTAAGCCATGAAAGCATAGGGACTTAAAGGATCTGAAGGAGTTGGTTGTACCTGCAGGGACCTTCCCAGCTTAGCACAGGTGATGAGCAAGCATATAGACATATATACATGGATACACCTGCAGGAAGGTGTGCCCCTCTTTAAAGACGGCTTTGCAAGGAGGGCAGGAAGCAGAGGGTTTGCAATTATCCTGTTTTGAAGTGTCTGCCTAAAAACATTTTAATTGCTTACCAGCTACAAATAAATGTATTGCAAATGGACATAAATATAGATTAATTTTGAGGCATTTGGCATGATTACTTTCCTTAAGTGATGAAAATTACTATGTAAACCAAAGTCATAAATTGAGTGAAATGATTGACTCCCAAACCGCCATCCAAGCATTAAAACCTCCAAATTTATAGTAAAACACTTTTATATTCAAGTATTTCTTCCCTCTACTGAGGCTTAGACCTTGTAATTCTTGGTGGAAATAGTTAGCACTAGAACTTTTTATCAACACAATTAATAATGAAAAAACCATCAGAAACAACTGCTAATGATTATGCTATAAATTTAATTAGCAGCAATGAAAAACATGTCATTTAAATTGACTCAAGTGTCATAAACAAGTGAAATACAGGACAGTCAGACAACCACACGACTATAATAATCCCTGTGATAATAGTAAAATGCTAAGTGAGAGGGTAATGGGCCACTTTTTCTTTTTTT
>VXAD01003680.1:1325769-1406126 GCA_013399195.1 Dicrurus megarhynchus | reverse complement strand
TTTTTTTTTTTTTTTTGGCAGATCATATAAATATCAGGAAAGCCATCTATATTATTGCTTATTTTATGGTGGCCAGTTAAAGTTTGATTAGGTGCTGGGAAGACATGTAAAAAACACTTTGTAAAAGTATAGAAAGTAGAGCAGTAATCTGAAAGATGCTGAAACCTCCCCAAAGTCATCCTAAAAGAGAAACTACGGGAACTGCAAGAGCAAAGAGCCACACATGGTAGAAATTGTTAGTGCTTCTAAAACTGAATTTATGTAATTTAAAATATTCAGAAAATTAGTGCAGAAGAAATACAAGTGAGAGTGAGGAAAGGGTTTCTATCTTTCATAAATGTAGTGAGGATGCAGTTTCCCAGTGAGAGGTCAGAAGAACAAAGCACCCCTTAAGCAGAGAATGGGAGCTTCCCAATCCACAGCCTGTATAGCTACAGGAGTAGCGGGGGGAGGACGTCTTTCAGCACTACCCGGAACTCCCACTGGCTGTTTTAGATTTCCCTTGTGTAATACTGACTGAAGCTTTGCATGCAATAATAGCAACCACTTATCTGCATTATACCTCTTTGTTTTTTAAGTTTGCTTGATGATATTATTGCTTCCAGGTAACTTGCAATACTCTGGGAGTAATGCATCACCACAGTAAAGGGCTAAGAATTCAGCAGCATGTTTTCTGCTGCAGTGTGATTTTACAGAGTGCTTACAATGGCACAGAATTGCCAGTGTAATTATTTTTTAAATGTGGGGGGTTTGCATAAATTAGACTTTAAAACAGTGTAGTTCATTGCCATACTCCATGGTTGGCATGATTTGGGGAGCAGCCTTGGCTTTGGTGCCACAAGCTGGCACGAGTAGCTCAGTTCTAACCCCAGAGACCCTCCCCGAAGGCAGAGCAGAGTGGCAGGAGCCCCCCAGTTCCTCTGGGGTCCCTGCGATGTCTGCAGCACACGCGGCACTTCGCTCCCTCCTCTGGGCTCGCAGATGTTGAAATGCACCTGTCCTTCTCTTCCTTCTCTGCTTTCTCCTGCCCCCACCAGCCCCTCCCCAACCCAACGGGCTTCAGAGCAGAAAAATAAAGAGACTAATTCAGGCTGGATTTCTAGGTGGGAATCTGGAAAGACAAGACTGAGGGAAGTGAACACAGAACACAACCCAAGCATCCACTGAGGAAGAAGCCAGCCCCTGGCTGGATCCACCACCCATCACCAGGAGCTCTGCCATCGTGCATGCCAGGTCTCACTGACCCCCATCACAGAGAGCAGCTGCACCCTTCCCAACCTCTGCCTGTACCTCTCCTTCCTTACGGTTCTCCAGAGGTAAAGTTTGGATACAAGTGTGTCTCCTCTGCCTGGGGCTCAGCAGCTGCAGTCTGAGTAGTGATATCCCCTGCCCAGCACTCCACTGGCCACGGACACGTGCTGCACAAACGCCAGGGATAGCCTTTATCCAGGGTCCTCACTCAGGCTGCTGCTCCACCCCATCACCAGTTCTTTCTGTTAAGGACTATCAATACATTTATAGTAAATATGGCCCCACACTTGTTTGTGGAGACTTTCTGCAAAACCCAGGATTTTGAGTTTGCTACCATATTCATGGTGTGATCCTGCAGACCAGGGGCTGGGTACCAGGTTATTCCCACTGTCTCTTCTGGAAAAGAAAGCCTTGTTGCCTTCTGTCTTGTGAGGCAGGAAATTTTTGCTCAGGCTCCTCTGTCATACTTATCTGGATTTGTGAATCCTCTACTGTTTAATTAAAAGGAAGGTGTTAATTATAGAATGAAAGTTTAAACCTTGGAATTATTTCTTTACAGTGGTTTATTTATTTGCTAATTTAACTCATGTGCCTGATATGTGCCTTCCTGCTACTCAGCAACCCAGAAGTTTCTAGTAACAATGCTGTCTTGCTGTGCTGAAGAAAGCAACCCAGTTTGAGGTTCTATTTTTCTAAATTGTCATGTCATCAATTCCTGATGAAAAGATAGCTGTTTACCTCCTTCACACAAAACAGAGGTGGTTACTTTATGTCCGTCAGAAACAGGCTCAGATAGGAAGACTGTTTCTGAGTTTCCTTTCTGAGGACTGGGTGTGTTCCTGTCCTTATAAAGCTCTCAGTTACTCCAGCTGACACCTTACAAAAAACATCTAGTACCCATAATCACCTGAGAGACAGAGCTAAGTGAGGTGCTATCACTAGTGAGAAAGGATTTGTCCATTTTAGTTCCAGAATTAGAAAAGTTCCGCTGTTTTGATAAAAAGAAGAGATGTTTGACTGAAGAATAACTGTTCTCACAACGGTTTCATTTCTTATACTGTTCACTTTCTAAAATATCAGTGCAACTTCTGACACAATTATATGTTTCACTGCATTTGGTTCACCAAACACAAGCACTTTATTGGTGGGAAAAGTAAGCTATTAGACCTGTGTTTATATCTCTTTTTAATGGTGGGCACTGAGGCACTTCAGGCAAAAATCCTGAGACAAAGAAAAAAAAAAATCCTGGGACAAAGAAACCTCAAAACAAAAATGACTGAAGGATAACTAGGTATATACAACAGAGAGAAAATACTGCCATGTAAACATTATATGTTTGGATATCTTTTGCTGCTTTCCTGCTAGTGAAACAATTTGCATGATCTTTGTAAAGATGCAATAGTGAAGATAAGTTTATTAGGATTCAAATATGTCAAACTTCAGACCTCAGCACTTGGATACTGTACATATTTCTAGAAGCATTGAGAAGAACAATATTAATGAATTTACCTACCTTCAGCCAGCAGAAAATCTGTTCATGCCAAAAAAGCTTGCCTTTCAAATCCCCTGATTCAGCTGAAGCCCCCTCCTGACCCACTCTGCATCAAGTAAGTGACATTCAGAGCAGAGACACCTGTGCAATGTCAGCCCTGCACACTGTGCTCCCAGGTGGTCAGTAAATGGCCCACCAGGCACAGCAGCTATTTGCATTTAGCTGGCATGCTTGTACGTGATTTATCCAGGTATACATGCACAGATAGATCCTGACTGTGCACAGGCAGAAATACTGGGAACAGTTCAAGTTCTTGTAGGAGCATGGATGGTAACACCACCAGCCACCTGGGGCAGGGTCCCGACTGGAGTCACTCACTTCCCCCGGCCGTGGGGCATGCTCGGCACACATCACAAGAGCAGGTTGTACACAGGTGGCACTGCCTGCTACAAGAGCTTTATTTTTAGTCAGTGGACTCCTGAAATTTTTGGATTCTGTATTTTATAAGACCCTTCTGAGCAAGAAGAAACAGCATAAAAGGACAATGCTTGGGGTCTGAAGTGTTAAGTCACTACTGTCCTCTGAAAATGTGAATGTGACAGGCTGCTGAACACAACCTGGCCACCACGGGCTTCAGGCTTGTTACTTCTGTTATGGAAGCCTCTCATTGGAAGGTAGGAGAAATACTCTCAAATAAAGTGCTTCCTCCCATAACACTGGTGTACTTCTGTTGCTTAAATAGTAAGAAATGGGGAAGGAGCTGCAAGTCAGGCACTAGCCAGCTACCACTGAACGCCTAAGCAGTATGCATCTGGCACTGCCACCTCTGTGTTCCTGGGGTAGCAGTGCTACAAGGTGCTGTGGGTGTTGAGCTGCAGTTCACAGATTAAGAGTCCAGGAGACCATGGACTACAGCACCTGAGGTGTTTGCAAGCAGCCAGGAAGAGCCATGGGGCTGCAGTGCCCTCCAGCAGTCCCAGAGCCTGAGCTGCTTTGGCATTAGCCAGACTCCTGTGGGACCAAGACTGAGAAAGAGAATTCAGGTTAAAGAGCCCTGCCCCAGCTTACAAAGTCAGAAATGCCTCCAGAGGAACAAAAGCTGACTTGCAGTAACTTATCTCCCTTCCCAAACTGGGTCTGACACCACCAAAACAAGCAGTTAGACCCTAGTTTCAATGTGCACACACTGGGTGGGTATTCTCAAGTTATTCAACCCAATGAAATAAACTTTACGACTTACTGTAGAACAGCAGGAATGTCCTCACTCTGCAGCTGGTATAATTTGTTTTCAGCAAATTGATCCTAGTTTTAAATTAAACCAAATTTTGCAAATATTTCTTACTGTAAGTACTTGCTGCCCTCACTGCACTTCCCTTCATTTCCCTGCAGGCTGGGTATCTTCTTCAAGTAAGAACCTCTTCGAGTAAGCAAGAGCATTTTGGGTTGATATGCAACCTTGTCTTGAGGACATATAAATAGAATTTTTCAAAAATCTCTAGTGTCCAAGCCTCCTGCTGTCACAGGGCTGTCCCCCACCCTGTATCAATCCCCCTCTTCCAGTCCATCCACCACAGAAACTAGAAAAAGCCACAAACACTCCCATGCTTATATCTTGAAAATATATACACTGATCACACAGTTCCAACACAGTAATTAACACAACCTTTTCTAGCAAAAAGAAAATCTTCAGGCCAACAAGTCATGTATCAATAGTTTCTATGGCTCACAAAAAACACACCTCACTATAACCATTTCCCCTTCAAAGCAGGGGAAAAATACACATTAATCATAAGAATGTACAAGAAAATTGACGTACTAAACTGCTGTGATTTTCTTGTGTTACAGCTGTGGCTTCTGGGTTTGGAAGACTCACGTAGAAAGGGAAATTTATGTTACACAATATCCATTGACAGGAACCTAAATCACAGAACATGCTCAGTGTAATTTCCCTTTCATAAATATTACCTGTTACTTATTATAATAATTCAAACTGTAAACCAAAATATTAGTCTCTAAAGGTTATTTCTTGGCTGTAGTTACAATCTCAATCAGCAGACCAGAACTCTGCCTGGAAGATAACTAGAGGCAAGGGAAACAACAAAGCCACATTACTTCTGTGAATTGACAAAATGTGGAGCACAACAGATTTTGCTTCTCTTCATGCTTCTTATTTAGGACTCCTGCTTTTCTATAGCTCTAGAATCAGTGATTATGTAGGAATTACAATTCAGATGACATTTTTATAAGCTGATCCTTATAACACAAATTTAGCAAAAATGAATTAAAACATTTTTCTTTAAATGCAGCATCTGCTTTCCAAAAACCTTTTCAGGTAACAAGCTAGATGACTTTTTCTCACGTTCAGTTTTCCACTTGATATATTAAAATATAAAACCTGAATTGTGTAAAGATAAAGAAGCAACTTGATAAAACATGGCAGGAATTTAAAAAAACTCATTACACAAATCATTGTATTAGGGTTACAGAGGCCAATCTTTTGTTTAAAAGAAAGGAGATTTATATTTAGCAAATGGCAAAGACACGGAAGCAGAAAAGATTTGCTGTTACAGACAGCATACGCAGCTATTAGACAAATGGTAATTGTGCAAAAAGCTGTAATGAAAGCCCTCAGCCTTCATCTCCAGAGGTACAGCAATCCCACACTGAAGCTAAAAGCTTCTGCAGCCCAAAGCAGCACACATTTCCTCATCCTCTCTTCTGACCCTCTCTGGCTGGGAGGCACTCACAAAAGCTGATCCTTGCTGCTTCTCCAGGGAAGCTGGTAGATCTCTCCAGCACGCGAAGAGACTCTGAGACCACTTCTAGAAGCATTTCTCTGCTTTACAGCCTCGAGTTTATCTGTGTACATACACACCCCTGCCCCCATGCAGCCAGCCATGCACATGTGGACACTGCGGCAGTTCCTGCTCCGACTGCAGGAGCCAGCTTCATGCTCCTGCCATACACAGGCTGAATTTATGAGCTCACTGCTGAAACAGGCACAGGAGGCTTCTGTGGATTGGGGGTATATGACAATGGCATTTTTATTCATGCTCATCTAAAAGCCATCATTAATGTGGGACTCTGAGCATTGTAGGTGTCAGACTTTCCCACCCCCAGTGGACCTTTCCCTCATTCTTTCTCATGTCATGAGAACAAGGGAAAAAAATCCCTACACCACCAAATTTGACACAGCTCAGAGCTGTCTTCAAGCTTGTAATTTCCTGCACTCTCCTGTGACCAAACAATTCTTATTTATAACAGAAGTTAATTATTGTTTCCTTATCATCAGGGTTACACGCAATCCGATTTATGCATCTTTAAGACTTATGGTGGTATCTCTTTCTTTGTTTGTTAGCGGCTAATTTAAAATGTTTCATTAAACCTGAAACAAAAGAATTGAGGCAGGAGGTTAAAGCATCACTGCAGGATTCCTCTGCTCTTTGACTATTACTGGTATTTGAAAAGGACTGAAAATCCTTTGGATGCTGCAGTTGTAATCAGACAGCCCAGTCGCTTCCCCACACTGAATTTACAACTTCAACTTACAGCCTTTACAGTTTGACATCCCTTCAATCCCTTTGCATAACAGAACTGTCATGTATGGTTCACACTCTTCAAAAGCAAGTGGTATTCCCACTTAATATAACAGAATTATACTACGTTACCTTCTGGCTGAGCAGGGCCACACGTTGCCTCAGCCAAAACCAACACTGAGGCAAGACAGGATTTGTTTGAAAGGAACAGCAATGCTGTGGCATCCTACAGCCTTCATAGATCTAGACTGTTTCAGAGACACCACCTTCCAGGTGCCCTTGAGCCATGGCTCTAGTGTTATCTATACCAGATGCTTCAGCTTCATGTTCTACTAATAAAAGCTTTTCTATAGCTTTAATTATGTGTTTCTATGAACCTCCACATTCTGTGCATTTGTATGAGTACAGGTGCAGAGAAAGGTGGCAGGAGATCCTCTCTCTTGCAGAGTTTCTTGTTGTATATTAAGCAACCTTTTCTTTTGGAGAAGGGGTGGGCAAGGAGGCATGCAAAAGGAAGAGAGATCTCTCTTTTCTCATTATTATTTTGCTTTCCAATTGCCCTCTTTCACAAAATGCAACAGAACAATAACAAAAGAATAAAATATTTATGCAGTTGGAAAGCTTTAATTAGTGTTTCTTTCAGGGAAGCAAAATGTGAGAACGCTTGTGTGCTGAGTTGCCAACAACATTGGTCTCCAATACAGATGTTTTACACCAAGGTTTATAAGTAGTAGCAATGGAAATGCTGTTCATTTCTACTAGTGGGCCAGTGGAACCAGTCCTGCCTAGCCACAAAGGTGACCCTGATCTATCACCAACCTTAACTCCTGAGCTGGGAGAGGGACAGATGAATGCTGAAGCCAGCAACAGACACTGCAGCTGAGGAAATCAAAGTGCTTTGTTAGTTTCCTGCCCCTGTTAATTTTAAGTCAACACAGGAAGGGAATTTATGCTCCCACTACAGGCCAAGAAATGCAGTTCTAACAACATCAAGTGTTTTTTTAAATTAATATGATTAAAGTGCATTTTCTATCTAAAAAGAAATTGAATATTCAGAGTTTAATAACTGGAAGGAGAATGTATTTTCTGTCTAAAAAGAAACTGAATATTCATACTTTAGTAACTAGAAGAATGCATGCTCTAAAAGCCTTCCAGGAAGGCCTTGACAACTTACTGAACCTAGTTTCCTTAAAAAGTACTTTCTTGCTCTTACTAGAATTGCTAGACCATGATATGGAATCCATGAAGGGGACTTCTCCCTCCCACGCCTCTGTCCCATGCCTCCTTCTCAGACAGATGTCAGACTTCTGTGGAGGCATCAATCTCTGTACAATGTTGCTTGCAAGTGATCAAAAAATCAACTCCTTATACAGTACAAAATCTATTTAAATATTAAACATTGTCAAGGCTTTCCCATTTTCAGGACAACATATAAAAGCAATTTTTCTGTGAATTACCTGTGTCTGAACTCAAGGTTAAACACACACACACACACAAATTCATACAAGCACAACACTGAGGATTGGTTTTTCCCCTGAAGGCAGAAAAAAAGCAAGGAGGGAAGCTGGCAGGTACTGTTACGACTGGCAGTTGCCATGTTGCAGTGTTAATTTAAGTAGTCACTGCTCCACCCTTTTCTTGGTCTTCAGAAAAAGGAACACAATGACTAATAGTTGTTTTTTAAATACTTGTGGGGCAATTCAGACACAACCACGGCAAATGCTGTATGTAGTGATGCAGCTCTTAGCATCCCTGCAGTACCTGCCATTTGCTATTGCAGTGGGGCACAGAGAAGTGAAGTGCTTTACCCATCTTCACAGAGGGAATCAGGATCATAGGTAAGAATAAAGAACCAGGAATACTGGCCTATACTTGTAATCACTGAGAATTTATGTATTCCCTGCATCTCCACTGTGCTTTCATACTCAAAAGTCCTTTTATTTCACCACTAACAGCTACCTGCTAACAGTGACACCACTTACATAGCAAATGATTAAAAAATATTCTCACTGACTCATTTTCCTTCATGAGACAATCAGTCTCATTCAGAGCAGTAGGCCCAAGCTAAATAAACACACACTTACTGACTGCAACCAAATAATGGCAAACATCACAAACAGACACATTTTCTTCCAGATTGTTCTTATAAATACGAAAGCAGTTGTCACTTTTCTTGATGAGGCCTGACTGCCTCCGTCACTGTGTTGTGCTGCATGACGCACATGGAGACACTGTTCTCATTGCCCTCATTAGGATGCTCGCAGGTAAGCCTGGCTGGCAACTCTGTCAGCCCTTATAGCAACTGCGGGGAATAAATGTTCTGAGTGGTTTTTCAGCTTTCTGAGAACGTTTCTTAATCTACATGACCTACCACACAGTGGAAACTGCATTTATGCAGAAGGAAAATTTAACTCCACCTCAGTAAGCAATTCCATGACAGCAAAGAGGCACCCCTCAGAGAGCAACAAATTCATTACGCAGTTCAGATTTTAAAACAAAATTACAATTCATAATGCTGTTTTCTTGGGGGTGGCATCCTTTGGCAGGGAAGAGAGAAGGAACTGGTATGTCACACACGACCATATATTCTTTGGATAAAACGAGGAACATGATTTACTGAGCAACTTACGTTCCCTGTTCAGATTTATGCTACTTACATCCAACCTTTTAGCTCCAGGTATAGACAGCAGGGCAGAAGTAACAGCTGGCATTTGCTTCCAGGGCATGTAATGGGAGGTGTGCTGAGGAATGGGTATTAGGCCATGCCATTCTGTCTGTCTTAGAGCATTCTTTATCTTTGGAAAAGAGCAAAGAGAAGTGTTTTCACTCTGTTCAAGCTTCTCAGCACAACTAACATGAAAGAGCGTGACAACAACTACACTAAACAGTGTGGAAATAACAAAAAAAGCTTTTCCTCGAAGCCCAGCTTCGCCAAACCTCAGCACCAGAGATGTGGTTCATTCCCCTGGAAAGTCTATGCCCATGGCCACAGAGCTTCCTACAGCAGCCCTCAGGAGAAAGACTTGGGAGTATTGGTTGATATGAAGCTGGACATGACCCGGCAATGTCACAGCCCAGAAAGCCAACTGCAAACTGGGCTGCACCAAAAGCAGTGTGGCCAGCAGGGTGAGGGCAGTGAGACACCTCCTGCAGTGCTGTGTCCAGCTCTGCGGCCCTGCACAAGAAGGACATAGACCTCTAGGAGTGAGCCCAAAGGAGGGCCCCTGAAGATGATCAGAGGACTGCAGCACCTCTCCTATGAAGACAGCCTGAGAGAGCTGGACAAGAGAAGGCTCTGGGAAGACCTTATAGCAGCCTTCCAGTACCTAAAGGGGGCCTACAGGAAAGATGGGGAGGGACTCTTTGTCAGGGAGTATAGCAATAGGGTGAGGGGTAGCGATTTCAAATTGAAATAGTGTAGGTTTAGATTAGATGTTGGGGAGAAAATCTTTACTGTGAGGGTGAGACACTGGAAGAGGTTGCCAGAGAAGCTGTGGATGCCCCATCCCTAGAAGTGTTCAAGGCCAGGCTGGATGGGGCTTTGAGTAATCTGGTCTAGTGGAAGGTGTCCCTGCCCATGGCAGAGGGGTTGGAATGAGATGATCTTTAACCTACCTTCCAACCCAAACCATTCTGTGATTCTATAGATTCTCTGATTCTTATCAATCACACTTTTGGAATAGTTTACTTTTTATCAGCCTTTTATACAAATTTAAATACCAATATAGTTATTAGATAATTATGAGAGGGTATTCACCTTTCTATGGCATTTGAAATACACAAGACTGTGTGCTGCAGCTGGGAACTACATCTTAAACTCTTGAGAGAAAACAATGAAGTCCTGAGACCAGTTCATCTGGGTTCAATGGACTGAATTCAAACCATCAGCTATTCTGAGCAGGACTCTTTTATAACCCTTGATAATAATAGTTTGTCCAGCAAACTAGACTAGCTATATGAGACACAGACATTTAGGTTTCACCCTGATGGTAATTCTGAGAGCCAGGAGAGATGATATAATAAGTACTTGTGTGGTTGCAGATTACATGTCCCCAGGGCCTGGCACTGGTAGAGCACATGGACTGAGAGAATGTGTATCACTGTAGTTTGACCTCTGGTGCCATGAGCAGTTGGACTGAAGTAATTCACAGAATTACAGACAATTCATGCCCACATGCTAAAAATTATTTCTTCCAGTAGGAAGCATTTGTTTTAATGTAAGGCAGATGGGCTTGTTCTGTAATTTGCCACACAGAAGAGGAAATCCCTAATTAATCAATTTCCAGTTTTGCACTATCCTCACACCATGGGCTTCCTCATTAAGATGAAGGTGCTGAATCTCTGTTACAGGTGGAGAAAGCTGCATGAGCTATTCTGCTTTTCAGTGAATCAAGGCTATTGAATTGCCTAATTAAAGCAGCATTAACACTACAGTAGCAGAGCACTTTACTGCTGCAGAAACCAAAACGCTTCATGATGTAGGTTAAAAAATTCCTGTCTCCATATGAGCCTGGGAATAAATTAACATATTTCTGATCAAATGCTCATGTGGGTTTTGGCTGACTTTCAGCCTAATATTCAAAAAATTGTAGCTCACAGCTACAACTTCTGTGAGATGACCTTAATTTTGCTTTTTATGACCTCTGAAACAAAGGGGTCTTTGTTTCTTCATTTAGTCAAGTAGAGAGAATGCAGTGCATTAGTGATATATGAATTATCTAGCGATCTCCTACTGGTGAAGTGCAGTAATAAGCTCAGGCATCTCTGATACGCCAACTATATTGCATATGAGCGACATTTAGCTTTAGTCACAAACTAGCAGCACAAAGATGACCCACTGGCTCATGAGGAGGAGGATAGGAGTGGCAGGAACAACCCTGACTGTGTGGATTAGAATCTCTGAACCACTGAACAATCCAAGTTGGAAGGGATTTGGAAATAGCACCCATTCCATTCTGGAGGTTTTAAAGAACTATTTGGACAAGCTTCTGTCAAAATTTCCTGAGCCGATTTCATTTTGGAGTTTGGTATATCTTGGAGACCTTCCCCGTCCTCAATTTCCTACATTCCAGGAAAAGGAAGCAAAGGGAAGCAATGGAGTGGCAACAAGAAAGTATAAACAGAGAGATGTTCCTGCAGAGACTAACTGGAGGAGAACAGCATCAATGGCTACATTTCCTTGCACTGCTGCTTGAGTCAAGGACTAGCTTTTGCTCTGTGTTTGTGCTGTGCTTAGCACAACAAGCTCCTAGTCCACTACTGCCCTCCTTGGCAGATACTCAAGCTCAAATTTCAAGCAGATGACACATGATCCTGATTTTCCCTTTTTCTACTCTCACAGTCCTCACCTCTATCTCCTACCCCATAATGGAGTTGTACTGCTTCCTTACCACATTCTTTGCTTACATGTTTCACACACATCTCCCCATCCTTCAAACCCTTGCCCCTTTGAATCAAGTCTCCAACTCACAGCTTTTTGTGAAGTCCTCAGTACAGTAAAGCCACAAGTGTTGATTAGGATCCTTAAAGGCTAACATAACTTTTATTCCTCTTATTACTACTAATAAGAACTAAATGTAATGGATTATTTTCTCAGTTGTCCCACTTACATGCACACCACTTCTGCCAATTACAAAATAAGGAAAATACTTCTGCCTAATCGTTACAAAACACTTCTCACTTCTCTTCTACCAAAATCTCAAAAGGGAAGAACAGCTGGTTTACAGCTCAGTGGTAATTATTTCCACAAAAGGATAAAGGAGGATGAAGAGAGAAGAAAACTGTTCTCCCTTGGTTTACATGCCTTTGTCATTACAAGAAGCTTTCCAATATTGGTTTTAAGCATGTGCCTGCAGTCATACCTGCACAAAGAGCTGCTTTGGCAGAGGTTCTTCAGAGTCCCCCACTCTTTACACATACTGATGGAAAGGATGGAATTATGGTTGGTTTGAGTGATAATGGCAAGTGCAACTGAACACTAAATTCCTAATGAAATTTTAAATATGACCACTACAGTATACTGGAACAACATCTTAAAAAAATAAAGCACACAATGTATAACATCCATATTTTGAACCAATTCCTCCGAAGCATATTTTAAGCAAGGAATTCTGATCTGGTAGATTGGCAGATTCTGCAGTTGCAGCTGGAAATGAGTGGGCAGTGCTCTCCGCAGAGAAGCCGCACAGTAGCTAAGGAGCACAGTTCTCAGAGGGTCTCATCCAAAGTGCTCTAATGGCGAGACGCCCTCGGTTCTGCTGCGACCTCCTAAGGGGAGCAGCAAGATTCCAGATGTGATGCATTCAGGATGAGACTACATAAAACAGAGGCAAACAAGACTGCAAGGAACAAAATGGATGGGCTTGAGGGGACTTGGTAAGATGGCTTAGTGGATTTGTCTAATTTTTAGCCTCTACAGTTCTGAACCATTGCGTGACTATACAGAAGCTTTGCTTTTCATGTCCTGCAGCACTCTGTACAGTACAAAAAGTCATAGCATGTCCAATTAAAGTGGCTCAGGGCATACATTAATAAATGCTCCCACAGCAGACCAGTACTTCTTTTCACATTAACCTATCACCATAAAAGTGACCTGGGAAAGACATGCTCTGACATACTGCTGAGTAGCTTTTATTCTAGCCAAATGGAGGATGTGAGAACAAAAGCAATAAAATTTTGAAAAAGAGCATGAGAGAACTCAGAATACACAGATAAACAGCCACTCTGTTGGCAGATGACAGTAATGAACAGTGAAGCACTAGAGTTTGTATTTCCCTTTCAATTAGCAAAGGGAACAAATACCATCCAAGTGGCTCTCCAATCCCAGCCCCGCTTCCTGTGGCCTGAGCTGTAAGTTGTTTCACTGAAGAACCAAAACTTGTATGCAAATAAGGTATCTGAATGCTTGGTCAGGGGATGACTTCACAGTACTCAAAGCAAAACATATGATGAAACATATGGTACCTGAAATAAGTCAAAGCTCCTAAACCTGCATTCAAGCAATGCATGAAAATGGGATTACTGTATCTTTTGTAACTATGGCACAAAATATTATGGAGGTGATTTTATTACTGACAATAATGAACACACACACATTAAAAAAAAATTTTAAAAAGCCAAAAAACCCACACACCAAAACCCAGCTACCTCAGTTCCATTTACAGATCCTAGGCTGAATACAAGAATCTGACAAGCAAAAACATTATTTTATGGATGGGCACACTTATAGGAAAATATTGAAGGAGGGGAAAAATTGATAAAATCATGCTGTCATTTTTATTGTTTATTTTAACATATGGAAGGAGCAGATCTGAAGGCACTTATGCAAGATGTTGACTAAGACAGGCTCTAAAATGTACCCTAGTCCCAGACTGAGAACTATTATAATCTAGGGCTTGTTCCCCTGTTCTTTCATTTTCCTTTGCTGTTACTGAGTTGTGCTGGCTATTACATAAAATGGGTTCCAAGCCAATATTTCCATCTCCTCTTTAACAAAATTATTCATACAACCTTGTCATCTTTGACTGTTCATTGCTCTTCTGCAACACTTACTGCTGCCAGCTGGGTTGCTCCCTGCATCTTAGCAGCAGTGACCACCTGAGGTAGTAGGTATTTTTCTGACTCAGGCTGTATGGGACAAGTTATCACAGTGTTTCCCTGGGACACAGTGAAGGAATATGCCTGGGATGATGGAGAGAAGTGAACAAATGGTGAGAGGCTGCAAGAAACACCTCTTGGCTTTTCCATAACAGCCTTCCCCACAAGCCCCCATAAAAGGGATGGAGAGACACACAAACTGCAAACAGTAAGAGCAGTAATAGGGGACCACATTGCTGGATGACAACATCTCACCAGTATTTCTGCATTAGAACATGGCAAGTAAATGCATATAAATGTACCCAATTATACAGATAAGTATTTAAAGAAATTAGGAGGAATCCATGATCTTACTTTTGAAGCCTCACTAAACCTTGTCTGTTCCCCATCATTTAACTTGTGTTTTGTCTAAACACTGAAATAAGGATGGGATTTATGAGTTATGAACAAAACTTTGATCTCAGCCACCTCATCTTCCAATTGCTTGCAAAACAACATGTACCTGCATGGACCACTAACAACTGCTCAGTTCCAAGCCCATGTCACTGGGAGGGAGCTCACTTCTCCCCCTTCATTCAGAAGAACCCCCAGATAAATGTGAAAATGCATCACCTCCATATTTACTTCCGACTCAGAATTACGAGCTAGTATATGGAGCAACATCAGACATGTCTTGTTGTTAATGATTCAGATTGCAGAGCACCAAATATGAGGTGAAATACAGCCACTTGATTCTTTTTAAAGGGGTGATCGGCTCTTCCAGCAACTGTTGGTACCATTTAGATGAGAACTTTTCTGCTTCCTAACTGGAAGGTAGCTGGATAAGATAAACAAACACTATGACACACTTCACTGAGTAACACTAGCAAATATGTGAATTTCCATCTGTATTTAAACCTGAAGGCGAACTGAAACATTGCTATTACCAGGAAAATAAAAAGCCCTGATGCAACGATAATATCTAGACTTGGCAAAAGGAAACAGGGGCAGAAAGACTTTTCTATTTACTTGGGAAGTGGACATTATACTTTTTGACACTGGCTGTAAACCATGTGAAAAAAACAGTAATTGGATAAGTAGTGATTTTAAGCAAGACTGCTGCATTAAAGGACACATGCTGAGCAAGTGACAGATTTTATTGCTAAAAAGATTGGAGGCTCTTAGTGGATTGTTAAAATGCTATTACAAAAATTGTTTAGAGGTCCACACTCTAGAGATGTGAAGTCATTACTTGTACATACCACTGCGTCTCAAGGGTGCGCAGAGATGTGCACAGAGTACTTTAATATCACGGTGGCCTGCTGTGGTGAACTTAGAGTGTAGGTCCACTTAAAAGAAATAAAAGCCTATTCAGTACCCTGTGTGAAACAAGTCTTTACAGACACACCCACATGGATGTGACTTTAAATAAGCAAGTTTGATTTCAGTCTTGGAATGGGATTGCACACCACAAAATGGTGCAAACCTGATATCCTGCCCTGCATGGCACCAGGAAGCTTTCTGGTGTTAACAACCCACTATCTTTTCCACCTCCCATCTCTACAGCAAAATGCTGACAGGCCTTGCTGATGGGGCCTTCCTGATGATCCTTAAGAACAGAAAAGAATACATAGATGTATAAAATTCAAAGACAAGAAGCCTCTAGAGAAAAAAAAAAAGGTGCATTTACAACCTGCATGATTGAGAAAAATTCTCACTCAGTGTCAGGCATCTGGTTTCAGCTGCTAGCCCGTGTTCCCAAAGGGGTTGGTCACAAATTCCAGATACAAGGCATCAAACTTCTTCTTGTGGATGCAAGCTATTTTTAGTAGCACTTTAAAGTTCAAGAACAGTGATATGTTTCTGAATCTATCTCCATGTTTGGTACTCTGACTGTCAGCTTCTGCAGGGTGGTGAAATATGGAGTGGTCTAAACATGCTGACATCTCTGCCACCCCTTGAAGTGGTCACAGTTAAGTAAAACAGGAAGGATAGCTTTGGGAAAGCTGGTATCCATCTGGTGGTATTGTCAGCAAAACTGTGAATTTGTTTCCCCATTAAAGTCCTCAGTCTTGCATGACTCAAAATTTTTTTTTCCCCTAACACCAAGTTTTATTCCAGCTTCATTTTTTTTTCTTTGTCAGCCTCACTATTAGAAGTCTCCCATTCCCAAAGGAGATTCCCTGAGTAGCTGCACTTCTAGTGAATCAGGATAGGATATTGTCTTTCTTCAGATCAAATGTGTTACAATTATCACAGAGGTATGTCATCTGAATAATTATGCAAATAAATCTCTGCGGGAGTTATTTTCAGACTCAATTGTTCCTGAGGAAGCAATGCTCATATGGTAGAAAGGTCTATTGATGGGCCTGTGTGTGTATTCCAGACCTCTTCAATCAGTTGGCCTATTTCAATCCAGTTAAACAGACTGGTAAGAGCCCAGAAATGCCAAGCTTATAGATATGTTTGGAAAATACAAGTGACCAGGTTCAAGGGAAACTCCATTAGTTGCACACTGAGGGAAAGGCAGGGAGGGGAATGTAAAATTTAGCATCATCAGATAATTACCATCAACAGAGGCTTTGGGAGTTTTGCATCACATAACTATTTCTTAGTTATCCTCTTTAAGAAGGATGAAAATTTCAAGTACTATAGCAAAATTGAACCACGACCATACATTGCAGGTATTCAACCCAATAATAAGTGATGCTCCTTCTCCTTTTTCCCTACCATAGCAAGGTGGTGATTTCCTACTACTCAGATAGTATTCACCTTATTCTGAGTCTTAGCAGCTCCATCTCACCAAAGACACAGTAATTATATAAATCTACTCAAGAATAAAATTAGATTGGACCTGTGCAACCTTTGAAAGCCAACACCTTGAAAAAAAATCAGGAAAATACTCTAGCAAAAGAAACATATAATGTCAATGATAATACAAGCAATCTTTGCTGCTTACTTGTCTTCTGTCCTAAATGTGGAAGTTTAAAAAAAAAACCCGTGCCATCTGCCAAAGCTAGTCCTAACCCCCCCAAGACAACCTTGTGGTCGACAGCTTGCCAGTGAAGAGGGAGCAATTTGCAATAGCAATCAGTATCAGGAGGCTCTCCACTGGGCAAAATACATTACCCAGGCAAAGACCCACAGTGGCAGCTGTCTGCAGGCACAAATTACAGGAAGCAGGGACTGCTCTGCCTGCCTGGCACCTCATGTAGCCAGCCTTACTTTCTGATAGCAGACTTACTCCTGCCAAGCTCTTCAGAAACAGGGTACCAGAAGTTTGGAGAGCAAGGTTACACAAGCGATGGATCCTCAGCACAAGGAAGGACACAAACCTGTTGGAATGAGCCCAGAGGAGGGCTGTGAAGATGATCAGAGGAAGGACTGAAGCACCTCTCCTATGAAGAAAGGCTGACAGAGCTAGGGCTGTTCAGCCTGGAGAAGAGAAGGCTACAGGGAGACCTTGTTGTGACCTTTCAGGAGTTAAAATGGGCTCGTAAGAAAGAAGAGAACAAACTTCTTAGCAAAACCTGTAGCAATAGGACAAAGACTAGCGGTTTTAAACCAAAAGAGGGTAGACTTAGACTAGTTATAAGGAAGAAGTTTTTTACAATAAGGGTAGTGAGACACTGGTCCAAGTTGCCCAGAGAGATGGTGGATGCCTCATCCCTAAAAACATTAAAGGTCAGGTTGGATGGGACTCTGAGCAACCTTCTAGTTAAGGATGTCCCTGCTTATTGCAGGGTGATTGGACTAGATGAACTTTAAATTCCCTTCCAACTGAAACTATTCTACCATTCTGTGAAAATATTTGTCAATACCTGCAGGATACTTTTGAGTTCAAGAGATAAACAACTGTAAAATTCATGTCACTGAAGATCAAGGATGACATAGAAGTACAAAACATTCACTCTTAGTCACTTGTTTCCACGTGTTTTTCTGAAAAGAAGATACTGCAGTATTTCTCAACAAAATAAGAACAGTCTCAATCTCTGCTCCCCTATGCTTTCAGGACTGCCTTGCTTTTTTCTTCCATGAAAAACAGTGCCACAAAACTAAGTTTAGGTTTAACTTGTGGCCTCCAGCCCACTCAAACACCCAAGGCTGCTGCAGAAAGCAACTGACACTGAGATGCCCACCTGCTTCCCCCAAGACCATACACAGATTGACACTAGGAAGCACCGTGGCTGCTGAATCTGGTCGTCCTCATCTCCACAATTGTTTCAAGGGTGCAGCAACAGAGCCACAGAAGAAAACAAACTAAGAACACTAAGCAACTGCCCAATGAGCTTGAAAAAGGGAGAAATTTGTAATGCAGGGGCAGACTTTATAACTTTATACAGTGAAGATCCTAAATGCAAACCTTGAACTTTTACTGGGTTGTATATACAATCCTCCCATGAAGAGGAGGAGAAGGAGGGCTGAAAAAACACAGGACTGAAAGATGGGATGCCCTTTGGGGATGTTTGGTAGTTAAAAGATCGGTAAGTCATGCTCAGGACATCTTTGTTAGAAGTGAACACAGACAAACTGGCCAAATCCTTGGTGTACAAGTCAATGAATCAAGAGAAATAGAAAGTAGACACAAAATTCCTATCTACTTTAAATCTATTGTTATTAATGAATTATCATTTTGTGGCTTTAATTTAAGCAAAACATTTTGTATATTTCAATAAGTTGTCAAGAGATCTGATTTTAACTCCACATTATACAATATTGCTATGCTTTTCTGCTTGTTTTGCCTCCAAACAAATACATGGCTCATTTAATAGTCCATGAACATACAAATGGAAATTGCCTTCCATCACAACAGCCAGTAGACTTCAGTGAAGGAAATAATAGACCATGTTTTCAGATTAATGAATACATCTACAGAACTGGTCCTTCCTGCTCCCACCACACTACTGCCTGGGCTCCCTGGTACCGCTCATTGTTCTGGAGGTGTTTAAAAGCTTCAGCAATATTTGTTGTATAATACCCAAGCTGAGGCACAGAAAAAGATGAGAGTCATAGGTGGGAGAGAGGGGGAAGGTGTCTCCTACTTCCTTCTTCTGTTAACTTTCATTCTCCTAGAGTTAGTAATGCCCATGTTTCCAGTGAAGCTCCTCAAATTATCACTGCTCCTCAAGTGCTATAAAGAAGCTGGAGCATTGCATATGGGCCAGGGAAGGTCCCTAGGGATGTACAGGGAGCCTTGGATCTTCCCCAGTGGTGGGGAGGGGTATGAAATGTTCCCATCTCATGTCTAACATTGGGCAAGGTGCAAATACACCCTGTGCACCAGAATTCCAGCCAGGCACCATTTGCTGCCCAAACACAGCTCTGGTCCCAAGGCAAGGCACATAATCATATACTGAGTCACACTGGAACTTTTTATGGCTCACTGAAGTTTTCTGACTGCATTCATCACCACAATATTTGGAGGAAGGAGCTGAAGTCCCCCAGCTGGAGTTTTACACAGAAGCAGCTCAGAAAAAAAAGGAATGGAGATTTCACTGCGTGCTTGGTTAAAAGCTTGCTCTAGGAAATGAAAAGCAGACCTGCCTCTGTTACTGTACAGCCACTGAGACTACCATAAAAAAAAAAATTCTGACAGTGTAAACTTCCTCTCTTGCTTTATGGATCTTCAAATGAGCATATATATGTATGCACTTGTATGTGTATTCATATATAGGTATAAATACATAGAGACATATACTAATGTTTTTATCTCAGTGAGGTTGGAATATTGCTCTAAAATATTTATGATGGAAAGATCTCTGGATGTTAATCACCCAATTCTGTTGATAGGCAAGTGCGTTTCCTCAGTTATTTGTGCAGTTTCACTTCTGTCATGTCCTACACCTTACCCTGTTAGAAGAGAAAGCCAAAAGTAGAGACCTGCAATGGTCCCAGGATGCTGTTCCTCAGACTGCAAACCTGTTAGCACTTCTGAGAAACATTTTGCTGTTACATGCTTAAATGAAATGCTTTTGAAGAGAGCCCCTTAAGGATTCACACGGCTTCCCAAAAGGGCCATTATTAGAAAATAGAAATATGTGCTGATCTGCCTGCAGAAAGGAGGATAAATGCTTTGTGAAACATTACAGGAAGCAGTAAGCTTCACTTCCATGTCAGGCCAAAATGGATTGCAACAACTTCATTAGCATCTAATTCATGCAAAGCACCCAGCAACTTATGCAGGGCACCATATGTAATGCTGCCCTCATTTTGAGATCTGTGTTATAAAAAATTATCTTCTTATGTTTCTTCACTATGGTACAAACTGTTAGCAGACTTGCAGTGAACTTTTGCTGCTATCTCAAAGCATGCCACGGTGGCTCTCTTCTTTTCTTTCAAAGGACATTTAGGTTTGCTCCTGAACAAAACCACTAATGGCAAAAGAACACAATCACACAGTACTTTCATCAAGATCATCTCACTAAAGGTACCATTTTACTAATTTTATTCACCAAATATGAAACACAATCTGTTTATGCACCTAGGCAACTTTGATTTTGTGTGAAGAGAAGTGTCAGTTTGTTCCCATCACCAACAACCTGTAGATGTTGTGGATTTCAGAGCTTCCTCGTTCCCTTTTATCATTTACTTACATTAAAGGAGCTGCTTTGAGTACAAGCTTTCAGCTTTGGGGCAATTTCTAGAATAAGAAAAATGATTTAAAGGCACAAGAGGGACCACCTGGCAAGGACAGATTAAAAATTAAAATGGAGAGTTTGACCCAACATGTCCTCGAAAACAAGAGTCACATAATGGACTGTCCCTTAGGATGAAGACAAATGGTTCATAAATGTGGAATTGAAAATATCAAAATAGAATTAAAGCAAGGGAAGCATTAGAAAAATAGAGAATATTACTAATGGCAAAGTCTGTTAATTTTAAAATATGTTTCAACCGGCTCCTTGATAAATGGGGTTTGCAGGTGACAAGGACATGGCTCACAGCTCAGGCACAAAAAGTTGCAGTAAATTGGGTTACACCAAGTTGACTCCCTCAAAGGCAGAGAAGCCCTGCAGAGAGATCTTGACAAATTGGAGGGCTGAGAAAACACCAAGCTGTGTCAGGGGATGTTTAGGTACTATACTAGGAAAAGGTTCTTCACCCAGAGGGTGGTTGGGCACCAGAACAGGCCCCCAGGGAAGTGGTCACTGCACTAAGCCTGACAGAGCACAAGAAATGTTTGGACAACGCTCTCAGGCACAGGGTGTGATTCCTGGTGCTGTCTTGTGCAGGGCCAGGAGCTGAATTCAATTTTCCTTGTGGGTCCCTTTCAACTCGGGATATTCTATAATTCTATGGGTTTTTCCCCTTTCCCTGCTTTAAACAGAAAACTCAGCAGCCCACCTCCACTCCAAATGCTCTCCTGAAAAGGTTAAATCCAGCTACTGTTAAAATGTGTTTCATAGCAACTTCTCTTACCTGATTTTCTGAAGGAACAGGACAAATCACTATGCCCTGCCAACTGACCAGTACAAGTCAGGAAGGTTGTAATGTGCAAACTACTTTGAGCGTTAAAAGTCAGTCCTCAGGTCTTGCTTTGCAAAGCTGATGTAGAATGAAATTGATACACAGTTTTACTGAAGTTGCAGCTCTGAGCTGTAACCTGAGTTAGAGAAAATTTTTCAGTTCATGAACTTAACACGCATCTCTTCCTAAGCAGATATTATTTTCATTTACTTTGAAGAACTTCATAGAATTCCAGGAAAATTCAGGTTGGAAGGGACCCTAGAAAGTCTCCAGCACAATCTTCTCAAGCCAGACTTGGCTGTGAGGTGAGACCAGGTTACTTAGGACTTTGTCCCATTGGGGATCAAAAACCTCTAAGGATGGAGACATGGCATGATCTCTTTGGGCAATCTGTTCCTTGTCTGGCTGTCCTCATGGGGACGAAGTTTTTAGCAAAATTATGAGAAATACTGCTTCTTGTATAAAACCTGTATCAGAAGGTATTTGCATATATTTGCTTCAAAATGGCTGGGTTTCTCTTCATTTATTTATTCATTAGTGTAGTTGCACTATTAAGGAACTCTGCCAGGTTAAAATGAGGTCAGACTCTGAAGATGAACACATGGCTGAAATGGTCCTGTGCTGCAGTTGGAAATAGGTCATCTCGGAATACCTTCCCATTTTTATCTCAGCTAAAATGAAACAAAAGTTTATCTACATTTCAAAGACTGAATTTTACTGACCATGTTATAACATTATGTAGTGTTAGCTGACAAACAGGGCAGGAAAGAAGCCGTTACCATGAAATTTGAGCCAAGTTCTTCCCAGTGAGAGGTTGGCCTGTGGAGGCTGTGAAATCCACCTTCTTTCTGGAAAGGAAGAGATGGGAACCTGGTGGATCAGGAGTACCTGTATGTTCAGTCACCAAACACACGCTTAACTCCACATGATAGTTTTAAGTTGCCATGTTGCAATGACTGTAAGTTCACTGATGGATTGTTTTTTTCCTCCACCACACATTAGAGCACAGACACTGTGCCAAGACAAGTGAATCCATCATGCAACAGGGATTATCATTTCTACTGGGGACAAGGACTTCAACCATCTCCGTGACAGTGGGCTTAACATCCCCGTGTTGGCATTTCAGATAGACCATAAAGTAAAACTTTACTCCAAATACACGATCAGTTACAGTTGCTGATTTTATACTCCACAGTTTAGGCACAAGTAATGCAGAAGGACTTTACCAAGTATTGCTCTTCTAATGTAATTTCATAGAAAACTGTGTAAAACCCACTTGGATTTAATCTTGGTGCATCATTGAATATATCAGCCTTTAAATGATCCAACAGTTTAGAGAAAGGCCTTTTACAGCAGTGAATATTATCATTTCTTATTACTGAGCACCAGCATATGCTCTCAAACATGAGACTGGCACCAATCACGTGGTCTGCTGAAATAGTATTTCCATGTTAGGATCACTATTACTCAAGGAGAAGGCACAGGGCACTAATGTGGTTTCTGCTCTTCCTGCACATATTGTTCAGGAGCAAAATGTGTCCTGAATGGCATCTGTTCCCTCTCTTCCTCGGTAACACTAGGAGCAAGGGTTTGTTTCAATGGATGGATACAAATGAGCCCACAGATTGTCCCTTCTGACAGTACTTCTGCCACAGATACTGGGGAATTTACCAGAGACAAAGTTCTGGTTCAAGCCAACAACTTTTTTTCCCCCAAGCGACCACATGTTGACATCTACTGCATTTACAATTTCAGCAGGTCATGGTGGAGATAACGCAAGGCCTTTCAATGAGAAAGCAGATGCCATAAATGTGTTGTTGGAGTTGCTTGTTACACCAGTAGCACTAGGCATTTGTCCCACTAATAGCTAAAGAAAGGGCAGGAGGGCAAGAACTGACTTCTTACAGCACAGCTTAAAAAAAACCCAGGATGGAGTAATGTTTCATTAACCACATCTTATGTAAAATGCATTCATTACCTTGTTTCTCACTACTGACAACGCAGTTACGTGTTCAGCAAACTCATACTAAAGCCTATAGTTTCAGAGGTAACTTGGCCACAAACAACAGCTTCCCAGCCCCAATTTTTATAGACAGGCCATTAACTTGGTAACAAGTTAAAACATTTCATTTTTAGATTTTACCATATTTTGGCAAAATGCATGAATATCATAAGTTCTTTTGTTCTGCTTATCATAGAAGCATGTATAAAAGCCTTTTTTTTACACTTATAATTGGTTCTTGTCAGCTGTTACTCTGTAATGTGGGGAGCGCTCCTTGGAGGGCAGGGAATGTGAAATCAATCAGGGTTCTTCACGGTGCCAGTAGTGAAAATTCCTGCCATCTCTATGAACTCCTCAGGCTTTTTGTTGTCTTTGTTGTGTCTTTTAGAAATCATTACAAACTCTGCAAGGCACAGAACTGAAACACACAGAGCTTACATCTAGGCAGAAGAAGGAAGAAGCGCGCTCTCCACATCAGCACAAAAGCCGTACATTTCAGACCGTATATTGCTGTAATGATCTGGTTTTATTTTTAAAATCTTTCATTAGATTACTCATATCCTTTAAACTACCTTTTTCCCCTACACAAGTATAAACTGATGTACTTCTTACACATCAATGGTGAACTGCATATTGTGTCTTTGGCAGGAACCATAATTCGTAACTTTTCCTCAAGAAATGAGTGATAAAACACTGCTGTTACTGAAAAATATAAAAACGCAGTTTATTACCAGCCTTACTACCTACAATTATTTCTACTAGTAGTGTAATGGTAATTTACAGACCAGTGCTGGCAGTTATGGGCCAGATCACCGGCCCACTAATAAGCCAAACGTACAAGAAAGTTCACAGATAATAATGACTTCACGTTTTGATCTAGTCTAGGCATGAATGCACAGTTCAGACATATAAGATGAAACAGTTCTGAGAGCAGCAGCAATTCATATAGATCCAGACACCAAAATAAATGAACAAAGAAAAATCAGAGAGAGTGCAAATACTGCCACAGCACAACATTTTCATCTGCACATTTTCTATTTGATGGTATTAAAATGATAACACTACCTTTCAGCCCTTTCTCATACATAACTTTGTTTCTGCGCTTCTGCTGATTTGCATACACAAATGTAGGAAGATGGACAGGGGAATTCCCTCATCTTCCAGCCTAAGACAACTGTAGAAAACGCAGCCTTTGCCTTGCCCCCTCCATTCCTACACAAACATTTTGAGAGACCCGCAAATGTCAGAAAACAACTTCCATTAGGTTGTGTCATAAACGAATCAGCCAATTTTATGATTAAAGTGAATTTATTAAATAATCAAAGTATAAATTTTGAAGAAGCCACAAGGCAAACAATGCCGAGCCAGGCGATCGGCGCTGGGTGAACTGAGTTTCAACCTGTATTGGTTCGAATCTCGCCTGTTCACCGCTGCGGTTTCTCTGAGGTGTCTTTTTATACCTGTTTTCTTCTTTGTTAATTTTATCTTTTCAATACAACAATATAATTTTCCTGTTTTTTCCACCACGTCTGACGACAGTTCCTGAAATTAGTAGTTGATTTTTGCTGTTGGAATCAGTTTTCTGGTGAAAGTATATTATTGTTGCTTATACATACATGGAACACGCATCCTGGAACCATATTTCAGTATATACACACACATCCTGGAGCTCTGCCAGATGAGGAAATCTCACTAAATGCTTATCTGTGGAATGCAATTGGAATGTACCTTGCCAGGGCTTTATTCAGTCAGAAATCCCTTGAACAGCACAATTTTGGGATCAATTGCTTAGGCTCAGCAAAATGCTGTAATCTTTAAAATTTTAGCACGCATTATTTTGTATCATATACTACAGGTTGGTATGGCATTTGGTTACTTCATACATACCTGTGTCTTTCAAATCCCCAAATCTTCTGACTACGATGAGCAAACAGCCATGTCAACAAGGAGGGAAAGGGTTGAGAGCACCGCTCCATTCAATGGCTGCACCGGTCACCAGGGTTTGGAAGACATCATAAACTTTCAAATGATGTGCGTGATCACCTTTAGCCTCTCTTATGGCTTTTCAAGATGAAGATATATAGATTAATTGAAACGTAAACTGAAAAACTCCTACAAATCTTGACAACACAAAGGCCACTATCTTTTCCTTCACTTTTATGCTTGCAACTCTGTATCTTAAGGTCTTGGACTTTACCATCACCTTCCTTTTTTCTCTTGATTCCACCTCCCCTTTCAGATTGCTGCGTTCACAGTCACACCTTTCATTCTTCCTTTTGGACAAAAGCATGCCCGTGGTGCACTGCTCTCAAACTGATCACAACTGAATGTCAAGTCACACAGTAATTTCAAGCTGTAGCTCATGATTGTTTGTACAGTCAGCATCTACAGTCTCTCTGCTCTCCATTTTGATTTAACATTTGGTTCTTGTTGGCCCATACAGTTAATCCTGTTGCTGTTAAATACAGTAGCATCTCTCTCTGCAAATCCTGCCATCTGGAACAGTTCTTTAGTTATGTTTCAGCAAATCACTTGCTTTAAAAAATCTGGAAGCATATCTTGTCTCCCCTTGCTTGAAACTAAATTCCTTTCTTTATCACTGAGAAAGTAATACCACTGAATATAGGGTAGGTTTGTCCCTCACAGCCAAATGTACTCCTAAATTTACTGCTGTCATGAACCACCCTCTTCAAAATTACAGACACATAAACCAAAACCCAGGTCTTTCAGATTGGGTTCACCTCTTTTTGGTGTTTTGTTGTTTGTTTTTTTGTTTTTTTTTTAAACAGACCATATGACAAAACCATGAGGCATCTGGGGATACAGTCTGCATGAAATCTTTTACACAAAATAAAGCTGTCTTACTGTCTTAACCATCCAGTATTGGGTGTTCCTCGAATTACTTGAGATTAAAAAAACAGACTCCAAATAAACAGCAAAAGTCACTTATTTGTGTCATCTACTTTGAAAACATTTGCTTGAAATAGAGCAATTAGTAATCTGTCAAACAAATTGTGAAAGCTGATAACTGCTGCTGATATACTGCCTGGCATTAATCTCCTGTTTTAGAATTTTAAAAAAGACATTACATATATAACATATATTTCTATTCTTTGTGCATTAGTAGCTGTTTCTGTCAGGACTCAATATGCTATCAGAATTTTAACTGAACAGCTCTCACTCTAACATCATTATTTGGTAAACATGACACTATAATAATTCAGAATACAGCGTTAGCCCTGCCTTTGGAGAGATAACAACATAACCTTAGAATGGCAATGAAGGATACAGACAAAGGTTTATGGTCAAGATTCTCAAGAGGTGATGCCTCTGTGCATTAGGCCAGAGATTTTTACTCATTCATAACCTGAAGAGCTAATTTCAAAGAGAGTATCCACTGTCCTAATGAATCAGGAACTGAGAGCCATGAAACACATTCAATACAGGTATGACCAGCTGTCACAGGGGAACTACAGCAGCTTTAAGCAAGTGATGGAAAGGTATGGGATTCCAAGCCCTTTTCCTAGCTTCCACAGAAATTTTTTTTATCATCTGCCATTGCTCTCCAGTTAACCTGGCCTTTAACTGGGGTGTGACTTCAAATCATGGCCATGGAGAAGGGTCCACGTGTGAGTTATCACACTGCACAGGTCCAGTGAGGCAAAGAGAAAGAACTACAGTAAGAGAAAAGAGATCTTTTTCTTTAAGGCAGCATCTCCTGCCCTAGGTGCTGAGGCGCATAGCACAGTCAGATCTTTTCTGGAGAACTGCTCCATCCTGCCTGGTTCTGCCTGGTGACCTTGTCAAGGGTAAGCACCTTGTGCCAGTGTGTATGGCCCTGGCTGAGATCTGATGCAGGACTGCAGGAGCTTCCAGCTGTTTCCATGGAGTCTTTAGGGCAGGCTGAACTTGTTTTTCTCTTCTGTGCTTTTAAGAGATGCATTCATTTTTAGAAGTTAAAATGTTAACTTGATTTCTCTTGCAGTTATGGTACCATAACAATGGCTAAGACACTATATTAGGAGATATATTTTCTAATTTAGTTTATCTCATTTTCTTACATTTTATCTTATCTCTGTAAATCACAGAACATATTAATCACTTAGCGGAATATGGCCATCCCCAGTCTTAAATACAAGAACTAGAAGTAGGAAAATAAAACTCAGAAGTTTCTTTTCTGCTATGATTGCAAAACTTAATTTAGAAGAATGCCAGTCAATGGAATAAATCTGCTATTTTTACCCTTTGGGCACACAAAATTTATCATTAAAACTTACAATTAGATAAAGGATCTGAAAGCAATACAGATTTTAAGATGGAAAATTCTTCTCAGGGAAAAAGCTACAGCATCAATTTAAAGCTCATCACAGCCTGAGATCTGATAGAAAGAGAACAGTACATAGGAGGGCAGCAAAGCAATTGAAGAGTCCTGGAGTCCTGGTCCAGGACTGTTGTATGTGTAAAGAGCAGTACAGTAAGTTCTATTAACACCTGACCCAGACCACTGCCTATAGGATATGTGAACATCTATACTGCAGAAGATACTTTTTGCATAGGCACACAAGGTAGGGCAGCCGCCTTCGGAAATCTTGGCCTGGAATACACCGCAAGGTGCAAACAATAAGCCTTCTCCAGAAACCCTCATAGAAGGTACGTGCAAGCAGTATTACTAAATATAGTATTATTAAATATATATTTTGCCTTGATTCTAAGTGACATCACAAGAAGATCTCTTCTGGGAATTATAGCTCTGTGTTTGGCATGCTTGAACATGCTTTAGAATTAACTTGAAAATACATTTTTACAAATAGAGCAACTTTTAATTGCTGTTTATAGAAAAAATATTGTCACTATCTGAGAGTCAGAAACTATCCTTTCCCTTGCTTTTAACTACTATCCCGATCCATTACACAGCTATTCTTCCCAAGGAACAAAATCCCAGCTCCTCAATGCCATCTCTACATTGGAAGGAGTAATTCTTAATCAGACATGAAATGGGAAAAGGCATGAATTGATGTGACTTGAACTGCACAGACAAGAGAAATGAATCAATATGATAAGTATTTGCTGCTCTCAAGGAAGTAAATTTCAGGCAGGCTGAACAGAAAAAAACACAACGCATTACAAAAAATGGCTGATTGTTTATTCTCGACTGACAAAAAGCTGCTCAGGATGCACCGAGAGAGAATTTCTGCAGCCAGAAAAATTATTTCTGATAATGACAAGAGGAAAAGAAAGGAATCCCTCTACCCACATCCTGGCCACCCCAAACTTAAAAATACCTAAATGTTCTGGTATTAAAAATAAAGATGAAATCACGTTGAAAGCCATTAAAGACAGATTAAATTAGTAGATTGCATATACTTATTAATGAAAAAGATGCTATTTGGTTACTTGGGAATTACTTTAAAATGCATATTTTAAAATACTTTGGTTGGTCTTTCTGATATCTTGCTTATGCTTCTTCCCAAGTATCAGAATAATAGAGTTTAAGTTAGGGTTTTGTTCATGTGCTGCATGTAAAAGTTTATTTCAATAACCTCACTGAAAAAACACTGCAGCCTTTTTGTTAGCAACACATCTGAGGAGATGTGTTGCTAACAAAATTCTTTTATTGCAGCCAAAGATAATGTTTTAAGCCATTCCTTTTTAAAAAATCTATTTAAAAGAAACACCACAAATTTTACCAGAGTCTTCTACCCATAGTGCGGTACTAGAAGGTGTCTGACAGTGGCTCCATGTTCAATTCTGAAAGCCTTGTATGAAGGGAAGGAGACCAGAAAAAAATGGGAAGAGTACTGCATCCCCTAGAAATTCTGGATCTAAGCCTTGCATCTACTCCTACCAAAGCCTCAAGAAAACCACACATTTCTCCTTTAAGCTTTGTTATTCTAGGCTTGTCTTTACAAATACGTGGAAATATTTAGGCATTCAAATAACTTTAGGAGACCAACATACCTTATGCAGGGCACTCCCACTGCACAAGCATGTTCTTGGCAAGTTCAGCAGTGATTGCACACTGGGTGATTAAATGGAGCTGGCCAGAAGGACCCCAGGCAGCGCCAACCCACTTGAGCTAAGTGCAACATGACAGTGCCCAGACCCATCATGACTCTGGGCAGAACAGTGAGCTCAGCCTTGCAGCAATCCAGTTGTGACAAACAGTGTCTTCAAAGCACATAAATAAACTTCGCTAGTAATTATACGTGTATTTATAATGCATCCTTCCTCCAGGAATCACAAAGTGCTTTACAAATATCAGCCCATTCTCTGTAAGAGACTTCTTGTTTTGCAATCCCATGATTGTGAGTCCAATTGGCAAACGACATTTCACTTGAATGAGAGGGACATCAGGGGCATCATCACTTGCTGGTTTAACAGAACTACTCTGTCCTTCTTCAAACTAGCATTTAGACACAATCCCTGTGCTTTCTGAATGAATAAAACAACTGAAGTCTCATCTGTGGCTTAAAGGCTGTTGGCTAGGTTGAATGAAAAGGCATTTCGCCAGAATTGATAACAGCTGGGAATAAGAGTTATCTCACAACAACATCTGGGAACACATGAATACCCTGGATTCCATCCTGTTTTTTCAGTGGTAAAATTCAGCTGAAGCTGTATGGCTATAAATCCAAGCAGGATAATTGGACTGTGTTGCCAAACATGTTTATTCTCTTAAGGACACCTAAGCTTTAAAACTAAATGGACATTTGCATCATGATTTAGTGAAACCATAGCTGATTTCAGCAGAGTGGTTAAGACTTCAGAACTATTTGTACGGTAGGTTGGTTGCTATTGCCTGTTCTAATGCCCAGAAGATACAATTTGTCCTCAATTATTTTTCCCCATTCTCAAAGAGTGTCTGATCTAAACAAAGTGATTTTTTCCCATTATCTCAATGACTAATATGTTTCCTAGCCAGCCAACCATAGGCACAAAAGCCATCATTTTCTTTACGACCAGCACTTGATGACCTTGAAAAAAACCTGCAACAGCAGCCTGTGGGAAGTCTACAGAG
Organism: Dicrurus megarhynchus; assembly: GCA_013399195.1. Lineage (NCBI taxonomy): Eukaryota > Metazoa > Chordata > Aves > Passeriformes > Dicruridae > Dicrurus > Dicrurus megarhynchus. The sequence goes on along the minus strand of VXAD01003680.1, from coordinate 1,375,785 downwards.
ATCAAAGAAACAATTCATGTTTGTATTCGAGTGCCATTCTATGTCTAGCACTGTCTGGAGTGATGCTACAAGAGCTGCATATTACTAGTGTGCTCTGCAAGCACAGTGACATAGCTGCAGAGGCCAGGAAACAAAAAGCACTGTGCTGCACTGAGTGCTCCATCTCTGTCAGCAAATCGCCAGAAATCCCTAGAGAACAAAAATTATATTGTGTACATCTAGGTAAGTTAAATCCACTCTCTCAGATGTTCTAAAAATATTGTCACAGTGCATATTTGAGATAGACTGGGGGGGCTGGGGAACCTGTGTAGGTACCACATCACTTATTATTCAAAATAAATTACTTCCAGGATTGTACTACAATAGAGTGCTATTATGCAGCTGCTTAACATCAGATTTGTAGAACACCCTAACTAAGTTAAAGTGTCACAAAATTTTATGAAAGTAATATGAAACTGAAAAAAACCTATAGTTTTAAAACCTTCTTATTTACAAAGTTGCTTTAATGAGACCTAATATCCAAGACCTGTGCTTTATGTTTCAGGCAGGTGATTTTGCCTTTTGCGACAAAAAGTCTCTGGTCCAGCCAGGCTGTTCTGTCCGGAGAGATGAGAAAAGAGAAGCCAGGCACATTGATACTTCTCAACACAGGGCTGCTTTAGAAAGTCAGCAATAATGAATAACTAACTGTGCAGCATTTATATTGCTCAGGGGATGTTTAAGTATTTGTCTACTCCCATCTACCCACACAGGACAGCAGACAAATGCCATGGTGAACAGCAGGAACTTGGGGAGGACAGCTGGGATGCAATTCAGAACTATATGGGTCCTCTGGTGGAAAAAAACTAAAATCCATGATTGGGAAAAAGTTAAGTCCAGCCAAAAGTGTTAATTCTCTAGTGCAAGGACAGACAGTTTGCACTTTGCTTAGTGCAATTAGCTCTGCAACAGTCAAAGAGTGCTTCAAAAGTGTATCTGGAAAAATTCCCAGATTCCACGTTTGATCCCTTAATTTAAACCTCCAAGAACGAGGGCAGCCACAGAAGCAATGAGAAGGAGTAAAGGACTGGTTTCCTTCTGCCTCTCAAGCTCTGTTAGAAGAGGGTGAGTCATGTACATCTTTTCTTAATCACTGAGCTACAACCCACCTTCCCCCTTTTTCTTCTACTTCTCCAAGCCTCCGCTCCCAAGCCTGTCTGCTACCACCAGGCGAATACCAGAGCAGCCCTTCCCGACAGATGTGTACAGCCCTCAGTACACAGCAGTAAAATAAGTTACAGTTTCCATTTTCCATGACTGATCCTCTAACTCTTTCTGTGCTAGGCAGTTACACAGTTCAGTACCCCTCATGCAAAGGAAGTTAATTCACCCAATTAAAACAGGAGGTGAATCAACGATACCACTATCACAAGTGAAACATGACCAAGATACCAAAATGAGCATCCTTGCTGTCATGCTGAAGGAATGCCTGTTCTATTTCTTATGTTCAGGACATAAAGGGATGCATTTGCAATGACTTTAGCTAATTTGCCAGCTTCTTCTCTTGTCACTGGAAAGAGAGAGGCTGCTCCAAGGAGAAAATTCAGAACAACAAAAATTATTCTCTCTCTCTGAATTGCCTTTCCTAGGAACCTCATGTGTCGTGGCTGACTGGCAAAGTCATATCCATCACCCAAGTCTTAACCTATCCCTTGCACATACCCTTTGAGAAAGACTACAAATTTGTGATTTTCTATGTAAAACCCAGGGGAGCATGTTTTCCCATATGTCAGGCCTCTCAAAACACCAAACCCCTATTTTAACCTTTCGTGCTTTGAAAACTGCTCATGCTGAAATTTCCCAAGTAGCCTGCAGATCCACTGGACACTTTTTGGACTAAGAACAAAAAAATATTAAAAATCACTACTCCAGCCAAAAATCTGAAGGTTATAAAATAATCAAGCCTTGAAAAACAGGGTGCACAAGACAGAGTAAGAAGCTAATTGTCAAACACCCATGGCAAAAGTGCACATGATCTCCTAGCTAATATAGGTTAAATGAACACAATCTCTAGCCCCCAAAGCTTTTTCCTAGCAAAATTTAAGTGGTAATTCCATTATCACCAGAGCTAAGCAATGTGGTGCACCACAGCCAACATAGGGTAGCTTATATGCTTTGTAATAGGTCAGAAAAGTACTTGTAGATGTTCTGATATCTCCAGAAACAACTGCCCCAATACAAAATTATCCCATTTTCTAATGCACTAAACATGCACCACTGGTATCCAGAACCTTCAAACAAGATTATCCGGATACATTTAAAACATGCCCACATATGGATATGTCATCAGATCCAGACTCCTTAGCCTCCTCATTTTCAGCACCATGTCAATTTTAAATGATTCTGGCTGAGCGAGATGGCAGGATGCTGAAAACCCTGTCAGCAACTGGCAGGCTCCCTCCATTAAAGTACTCAATATTGCTAACATTGGTTCAACAGGACTTAAAAATTACTCCCCTGTGAAATCAAATTCATCAGGTTCTCTCTCACGCTGCCCACAGCACAGATTTCAATCCACAAAAGCACAGGGCCGAAATGGTTCCCTGACCACGGGTAATTTTGCATTCAGGATTCAAACAAAAATAAAATTGCAAGTGGAAAAATTACTGGAACCACAGAGGATAGAACTTTGACCATTAGTCAAAAATCTGTGTAAGTTGATACAGAACACAAGCTGATTCAGATGCCAACTTTGCAATGATATCCACAGGGTAGCCATGGGTGGGGAATGTGGAAAAGGGGTACCAGGTTTTAATGAAAGGTCTTTGTTGACCTATGGCAATGTCAGCCTTCCTTACATAAAAAGCAGTTTTAAGGCTCAGAATTACACTCTCAACTCCACAGAGGGTTGCAGGAGATTAGGCAGAGACATTCAGGATCTGTGTTTAGATGTATTTAACCACTGAATTGCATTTGGGTTCAAGGTACAAAAATGTCCCCCTGAACCTGGTACAAACCCACTAAAAAACCCATGCATTCTCTAAAAATAGCAATTCTGAAACTACCAATTCTGAGTATTTAAGAATATCTTATCCCATCTCTAAAAACAGAAAGGCTCCACTGTGCATGGCCTTGAAAGAGCACACAAATGTGCAGAGGTGGACTACTGAATCAATCTGACCCCCCTGCCTCAATCTCCACTTCCTAATCATCTCTGGAATCAAATGAAACCACAAATTCTCTACTTGGTTCCTCTACAGGAAGCGTTATGGCCTGTGACACGTACAAGCTGGAACAGACAGTGTTAATGGCCCAGCTTTTAAACCTACATATTTGGTCTTGAAAACTGCACAAGGCAAACATTTCCTTTTGCATCGTCTCACAGAGTATGTAGCTCCAGGCGCCCCAAACCCCTCGGAGGTGCTGTCCTCACTGCTCATGTCAGATGCAGGAATATTATGCCTAATTTATCTCTGCATTGTTAGATCAATAGCATCAGCAATCTACTTCAAGCAAGCCTGTCTGTAGCCTCATAAGAGTTCAAACTTACACTATCTTTCTTCATCCAAAACATTTTGCGTTCTGCTGGTGTTTAGGCTAGACTCAAATACTTAGTTCTTCAGTGGGATTGCTCTACTTCTGTATGATAAGTACTCCTTGAAAAAGAAAAACAATTAACCTCTGTGGAATCTTGGGAACATATCAATCTTCCACACCTTCCTTTTGAATTAACATACAAGTTGTAAATGGCAAAGTCATAACGAGAACGTTATGAGAAAAAAGACAATCTGGGCTTCTCAATCCAGTGTCCCCATTGCTCAAAGCCCTTTACTCCACAAAATACTTCCTAATCCAGACATCAGAGCTCTTGTCCCAGATACCCTCATGTCTCCAGCCCTCTCTCAGCTCTCTCCATCCCTGGCCTCCTCCAGCTAGTCAATGTGGCCTGATAAGCCCACCTTGATCTTCTCTGGAGTGCTTATAGGGGTGGTCCAAATATTAAGAGCCAGTCTGCTGCTGTGAAGAACCCACCAAGGCACAACTTAGAGAGCACAAAAACAGAAGAGACAGAAGAGGCAGCCCACCTGAGAGGAATTCTCCGTTGACCGATGCCATTGCAGCCTGGAGAGCCAGACCAAGAAGAAAGAAGAAGGTGCACAGCTCCAGATATAATTGGAGGCATTACACTTGCAAGACCAGAAGCTGGAATATGACTAATGCATCTAATAAAGTTGATGGATGTCCTGAAGGTAGCTTATATTTTATTCTATCTCTAAGCAAAAAAGTAGGCAGCAGAGGGAAGGAATGATCACAGCCACCTGTTCTCCTTTACCATGGCAGCCCCTTTTATTTCCATAGGGTACTTTTTGCCAGCACAAGAGTCCCCCCCGTTCTATAGCCTGAGGATCAGAGAGCAGCCAGGCAGCTTACACAAATGCCTTATTTTGACAGCAAGTCTTCATAGCTTCAGCATCTTTTATTACTTTATCTTTTTTCTTTCTTTCTCTTCACTTCTGATGAATTATTTTCTTAATGGCAGACAGCAAAGAATTAAAGTCATTATTAGAAGACAGAGATAACATCTGGAAAGTGGTATACATCATACTAAACAAGCTTTGCAATGGATTCCCGCACTACTCATCTTGATTTATTTGTACATATTCGATCAGACAAGTGTATTTTATTCTGTATCCAGGCCAAAGTTTTAACATGATGTATAAAGATAGGTAGCTAGCTAGGTGCTTATCAAACCTCAAAAATAAAATTGGTGAAACCATGCCAAATGCAATTGAGTCAGAGGAAGCTGGAACCAAAAACTGCACAGTGGCAGAGCAGTGTTCATGTTCTTCTGAGTCAAACAACACTAAAGGCTTTTAAAATATAGTAAGACTTCATACTTTGCAAGAAGGAAGGCAGTCCGGCCTTTTTTGATTGTGCAAGCTTTGTAATACATAGGCAATGAAAATTGACAGTTTCCTGACCAGTGAACTTTCTGTCTCAGTAAGCAAGGCCTCTTGTATTACTGTAAAGTAAATGTGTGGTCTAGTTTCAAGATCTCTAAAAAGCAGTTGGTTGTGTTTCAGGACAAAGCATACATCAGCTGTATAGAAACCCCCTTCCATGAGCAATACGCCCAGAAACCTGGAGCCTCTATAGATGTGTGTATATAGAGACTTCAGTGGCAATAGTATCTGCACGTAAATGGCTGGATCCACAGAAGGCAAGGCAATAAATCCAACATACTTCTTTTTCTCTTTGAGAGTGAAGGAAGATTCAGCATTTCACAGAGGCAGTTCCTTCCTTTCTGTTGCTGAAGCTCGGTCAGTGGACACTGGAAGATACGTGCCAAACGGGAAAGTCCAAGTGCACTGCATTTCCCAAGCTTGCCATCTCCTGCAGTCCCTGCAACCCTGAGGCTGCCTCTTCTCCAAAGGACCTTCTTTCCTCAAGCACTTCCATTTGATCACACCAGTGTCCTTTTCACCTTGTACCCACAGCCACTCTGCACCAACCAATACCCCAGGACACTCATATAGAGGTAGTGTCAGAAACAGATTTTTAACTAGAATCATAGGTCTATCCAGCCTCCAGATCTGCAAGAGAAATGCAATCTGATACAACACATTGTAACAGAAGTAGTAAAACAGTAGAGTTCTCTCTTCAGCAGCTGAAAACTTTGATGGGAGAAGCGCTACCGTGCCCACCCTTTTGGATATTTGAGTCTGTATACTTGTTTGGACTAAAATGTCAATAAGTTACTTTCTCTGGGAGAAACTGGAAAACTGATTTTATCCCAAAACAAATACCCGTGGTACATGACAGGCACTGTAAGGGAGCCATGCCAGCACAGAATTTAAAAAAAAAAACCAGCGCCAACTATTTCTCATCCTTCGTTCTGTGAAAAACTGCCACAATCAGAACAGCTTGAAATAAAACTCTCAAAGGAGCTGCACTGTTTTAACCATCCTAATTCTCCAGTGCCCAACACTTCTCCATGTTGTGAGACGTGGCTTGATTCCTCTGCATTTGGACAGTGAAATGCTACTTAGTTTCCCATGTATGCATAATTTTTCTTGGGTAAAACAGCAGTAGTTTGGATCCACAACGTTTATGAAGTAAGGAAATTTATTTCTACCAAACCCCTCCCACTACTCTTGGCAGGACTGCTTACTAGCTGTAGCCAGTTCTGGTAGCTTCGGGGCAAACACTTCTGATTGAGACTTGAGTGTAAAAGAAAGTTTCAGATCAACTTCCTTTTTGCTGTTGATCATGACTGTCTTCCCAGAGTAAACCAGCACTTGCAGCCTAGCAGTGTTCTCATCAGGAGAAGTGGGCTTGATCCTTGAAGCCTCAAGGAAAAGGAATCTTCCTGACAGTGAATAAGTGTCTCTTTTGCAAGAGACCTGTGTGGATTCTGAGGAACAGTACAAAAAACCCAACAAGCAAGCATTGTTTGCGAATAGCAACTTCTTTTAGTGCAATTCACTTTCCAGTGAGCCTGTGTTGCACAGATGCAGCCTCAGAACCAAACCTGCAGAAACACACTCCCAAGTGCAGATAGATCAGAGAGATACGGGTCCAACCACAGAGGGTAACCAGATCTCCACAGTGTAACCAGATCTCCACAGGCTTCTTTTGCGTCAGTGACAATGCTACAGACAGAAGTGCCCATTGCACAGCAGAAACTGTGCCCACCTCACACACCAGAGCACTTCTTGTCTCATCTGGGTGAGAACATAAGGAACAGCCACTCAATTCCCCTTGCTCTCACTGGTGCCACCACACTGAGTCTGCTCCATGAGCCAGCCACAGGCCAGTCACTGTGTGTTCCATATTCACTTGTATTTCTCATGAAAAAACAGACCTTACACTGCAAGTGGCACATTTTCAACTAGAATGTTCTTATTTTCTAATAAGATTTTAAGACATAGATACATGTTTATGTTTAAGACAGATTTTTCAGCTATGGGTCTGGTCAGTTCAGTAGATAAGCCCTAATTTTAAAATAAGGGCAGGCTTTTCTCCTCTACAGAAACTTCATAAAGTTTCCCTGCTAGCACATCAATACCTACTTTGTACTTTCTTTGACCCAACAGTTTTACTACTCACCTGAACAATTACTAAGAAACACTGAACTTTTCTATTTCAGATTTCAATACAACTTCACCAAAAAGTAACCTGTAACTTTACAGTAATTAATTATTTAAGTTATTTATTGGGTTTTGTACTCTACTTTGTATCTTACCTCACTGCTCTGCCTGATGCATTTGTGCAAGAACAGAGGCTAGTGACTAGAGGCATAGAGATCATCTTTCTCGTGAAGAAAAAAATGCCAGAAACTGAAATATTTCAAGGCTCTGCATGCACAGTTAATGAAATAATAAGACACATTTCCCTTTCAGAAATTCCTACCTCGTATCAGTCCTCAGTTCCCATGGAGGGACTCTGTGTTAATGGTTGAGTCTGATCAGAGGCTGTAGCTGGCCCTGAGACTTCCTCCAAACTCTTCCCCCCACAGCCAGCATGCTCTAAGTAGCTACACACTAAAAATGCTTTTCCAAGACTGAACTTTCCTCCAAGAGAAGGGAAGGGACTTGGCACGCCATACCAGCACAAGCTGATTCTTGGCACACCACGCTGGCTGGGCCATACAGGTGACCACCTGTGCTGAACAAGTTCCCACGAATGGTGTGAGAGGCCAGAGAACAGGAGAAAATGGATTAAGAAGACATTTAGGTCTAAGCTCCTCAACAACCTAAATGCGCTCCAAAAAAAAGAAGAAAAAAGTTAAATAAGGAAAGAAAGAAAATCAAGAGTCTGAGTGGTCCCTGGTTAATGTTACACTCTCTTTCAACTGGCTTCTATTCTTTTAGTTTCTTTTAGGGCTGTAGTTTTTTCTTTATGTTGCCAGTCTAATGCATTCAAGGAACTAAAACTGATGAACAATATGAACTGCTTTCCATCACCATTTTTTATGCAAACAAAAACTTTTTAAATCTGGGTGAGCTAAGTAATATAGCTCCAACTTTACAAGTGGGAAACAGTAGCAGAGCTGTGATGTATTCAGAGGAGTCAAGTCAGGGAGATAGTCTCACACTGTTCAAGCCTGTCTCCATCCCTTAGCAAAAGATAATTATGCATAATGTGAAACAAGGACTTTTCCTCTCTTTCTAGACAACAAAATTCTGAGGACTTTCCAAGCACAAGCTAAAATTTGCCCCCCCTTCAGCATACTTAAAATTTATAGAGACAGTCAGTGAAATGGATCTGTGAAAGAAGCTAGCTTGCTAGCTGTTGTAAAACGAAAAAAGGAGCCCATCTCCTGTTACAGCAAGCCCAATATTTTAGAAACCTCCAAGTGTTTGATGGAGCATCCAGAAGAGCACTGTTGGCAGGGGAAGCATAAACAAACTCTGCCTGTAAATCAATTTCAGCAAAATTACATGTTTTGTTCTAGAACATGGAACTTGACTCCCTGTAGCATTGTGTCTTCTGCATCATTTACATCAGCATGAAGTAATATACTGATGGACTGCAGAACCACTTCTTCAATGTAGCAGCATTTTACCCACATGACACAGCCATCTGCTGTAAATATCTCCGAGTGTAAAGCTCTTGTGTTGTGGAAGTAACAGTATACTCAATCTGCTGGACAACACACAGGCATATATATTTCAAAAAAACCCCAAACCAAGTACTGACATTAAAAATCTGCCTATATATTAAAAAGAAAGTTAGGATTGGAAGAAGACACTAGAGTGGACAGAGTAAGTCTTTACTAAGACTGTTTTATAAAGCTCACAAATAACATCTTCCACATGGAACAACTTAAAAGAACTCTACTTCATAAGACCATGAAAGTTTAAAGCTTGCAACTTAAAGCCTGCATTTTAAAGCTTTAAATAGATGTCTGAATTACAGTTGCTTCAGCAGCCTAAATCCAGCTAAAGCATACTTTGGAATACAAATTTTAAACACTTATTAAGTTTTCCACAGGGTCCTTCCCTCAATCAGTGTATAGAAGTTACAGCTTCTATAGCTTCTAGACAACTACTAAGTGTGACTGCTTTCTCATCATACTTCTACATTTACCCACAGGTCTCGCATACTGTGCACTATTCACATTCTGCTCAGAAGCCTGAAGAATTAATTTCCTGCTGACTGTGTCTGTGTTATGATCACAAGTGAGCCCAACCGCTTCATAAATATTAGGGGTTTTTTGCACTGTAGCACCCATTTTTTATATATTTATAACTGATTTACAGAGAGATCAAGGTAAAAACTACATCCACTGACTTTCAGGAATTCTGGTGAGAAGCACAGGACACAATCCCTCTGGTTTAGGTATGACTTAATTTGTGGCTGTGGTGCTTAACCTTTCTGCAAACCAAGACCCAAATCTCATTCAGTAAAAGAGGATCTTATAATAACAAGTGAGGAAGTTTGGTTTAAGGCACCTTAGGAAAATGATGCAACAGGCAGAAACAGGATGCAGCTCTCCAGGGCAGCACAGCTCTCAGCTGCCTTGAACTGTACCATTTCTTCCTGCAGTCTCTTGCTTCAGTTGCCATGCATTTCTCAGCCTCTCTTCTGTACTATAAACGAGACCCAAGTATTGTGGAAAACTGAGAGTGCAATCATCGAGTTAGAAAGACTCTATCACAATTTAGAAACAACAGTGGGGAATGCAGGGGCATGGAGATAACCTTTCTTCTAGCATTTCACAGTCTTTTGAGCACTGGCCTTTATAGCCTTAATAATATTCTTTGGAACTACCTAGTTACCTGCATAGCAATCCAGGAGGTTCTGTGGGTTTTTTAATTGAGTAATTTTTTTTAAAAGCCCAAAGATTCTGTCATGAGGCATAAAATCAATACCCAAATCTGTTTTAAATCTTGTGATATTTGCAATTGAGTTAGACAACCTTTTCCTAGACACTGCATGGGAAACCAGGGAGCTTAGGAATAAAACAGGCTTCACCTCAGTGTTGGTTTCAGACTCAGTGAGAGTCTCAGTGTTGGAGCCCCGGGCAGCAGAAGAAGGGACAGTGATGTTCAGTCTTGTGAAATCTTAGTTATTTAAATTAAAAGAATTTAAAGCATAGTGTATGGGTTTCCATTTAGCTGACAGAAAGACCAAGACCTTAGCTGAAAGTCATATTCTTGCTCCAAAGCACAGGACTGCTAGTTCTTAAAATGAATGTTCAGGAAAACATTTAAATGTGGGCAAGAAGATATTCTTTAGCTCTGTAAAACGTGATTAAAATTTTAAACACCTGAAAACAGGGTCTTAATAATTAGGAAACACAGATAGTATATCAGTGTTTTCCAATCCTTAACATGTTAATACACTATAGTTTCTTTGGTCTCTTCTGATAAATCTGATCTAAGGCATCAGTTCTGCTCTGAATAGGGAGCTGGAGGATAACTTCTGCAGGTCCTTTCCAATTTTACAGCAGGAGTTTTCGATACACAGCTCTTTACAGACAGAGACGAATCCAGCATTTTTTTATAAGACCAAGTGACATCAACACAAAGTCAAGTATTACAAGCAGCAACTCCAAAATCTAAGCATGGGATGTCACCAAATAAAACATTGACATGCTTGAGTTCATTGATGGCACTAATTTTCCAAAACATGGCTTTTCACTGTAGGCAGTTCTAGACAGGATTTAATCTAATTAATTAATTTCTTAAGTACCACCTTGCTAGCCAGCAACTATAGGTAAGAGTAACTCACCAAGCTTTTATGATCACTCTGTGCTCTGAATGACTGTCTGAGAAAAACAGAACTGTCTAGCATCTCAGTCAATTTATTCAAAAGACAAAACAATCCAGGAAGCATCAGATTTACTATTTTAGTGCTGCTTCCCCAAATGCACTGAAGTTGCAATGAGGTTTGCCAATTTGTCATTTGGTCCCCTGTGTGCCCTTAGAGGCAAAGTGCACTTATTCTATAGGTAACTGCATCCTTAAGCTTGACTGAAATGTGCTTATCATCAGACATGCTGAAGAGAATTTCAGCTTAGCTGCTTTGATTAATACAAGCACCTATGCAGTTTGAAATTCAGATCAAGCCCCCATAGCAGTGGAAATCACTATCCTCTCCTTGGGCTTGCTATAAAAAAGCAGATCATAAGGAAATGGATGGAAAGAAGAGTGATGAAAAAGAAGTGGAGGATTAGTTAATAATATACCTTCCCCACATAAAAAGGCCTTTCCATGCTCCAAAGTGTGTTGCCAGATCTAGAGTTTATCTGCAGTATGAGCTAGACTCTTAAAGTTATTTTCAGAATATTAAAAACTTCTGATTTTTAGCTTTAAGTACATTTTCTGTAAATCAGCAAGATAACAGAACAAGGGAAGAAATGCTTTTCCAGCAAACAATAACACTCATCAGTTATAAGAGATGTATTTCATTATATTATATATATGTTGATGAGGGAAACTTACATACTGAGGTAGGACAACAGTGAGGGTATACTCTGAATTTTGAATCAGGACTGCTGTTTACCTCACTCACTTTATTAACAGAATCTTAAACTATGCCTCCTTACTGCAATTCTCTTTTCCTAATGTTTCCATACAAAGGCAAGAGTGAAATGGACTAAACTCTAATCTTGGAATACCATGGACTGTATTCTTCCCCAGTGCTATTAACTCTTTCCAAACAGAAAAATATTTAAGTACAGCAATGCAAGTGAGAGAGTGGGAGTGAGAAGAGAATATTCCATCAGGAAAAATTATGGGGTAATGAATGAGAAGGGAAATGTCACAGTGAGGAAGCTCATTGCAAAAAAAAAAAAAGGCTGCACATGCCAAAGACAGGATCCTCTTAGGAGGAGAAGTTCAAATGAAGAAAGTAGGTTGAAATGAGTGACTGACAAGCATGATGGGATGTGCAAGTACCAAGACTTGGCACTATTAATGCAAAAATGCTGAGCTCTGACTGCTATTATGCATTACATGTAATTCCTGAAGAAGGAAAGCACGATCTCTGCTATGTAAAGGAGAATATGCAAGGAAAGGGTAAAGGATGCTTAGAAAAAAAGGTAGAGAGACATACTGTAAGAACAATATAGGATGATAACATGCTAAACAGTAACTCTCAACAGTCTAGCAAGGGTTTTGAGGGTAGGAGAGGAAAAATGAATATCTTAAAATCACCTGTATTTAAAAACAAAACAGCAGAGAAGCCATGCATGAATAAGATATTGAAAAATCCTTCTCTAATCTCTCCACTGGCAAGCAGAAAGATTCTGGCCTGAGGAATAATGCTCTGGGCTTTATCATAATGAATTTCTGTCTAGCATTAGAAGGAAGATTCTTTAACACTGTTACATGACTAATATATTCAAGCACTGTTAAACCAAGCTATAGGAGAGGCATCCTTTCTGCTTCTTCTTCATATTCATCATGTAATGTGTACTGTTCCCATTGTGAGTTGGGTTTCAGGTGTTTGACTTCACCATAAGCATCCAGAGTGCAGTACGTGCAGCACATAGGATTTACACAAAGCATTTGCTCTCCAATGTTTCTCTATTCATGTGAAATGCAAACTATTGCACTCCTTCATCATTCCTCTTACTTAAAACTCCACATCTCTCAGCCTCATCCCGGTGACACTGAAAGCATTACAGAAATAATAATCCCCAACTAGAAGTGATCCCTTTCTGCATTACCACCCCCTGCTATCTGAACACTTCAAGGGCATCCAAAGCATTTGTAAGGCAGCAAATGGCAAGTCTCCAATGTGTTTAAGGAGGGATGATAGGTAAATGCAATACAAAGAGTTGTGTAATTTGCACCACAGCCCCACTGCTATGAAAAGTAACCCAGCACACAGTCATAGCTTCCCCCTCCAAGCACTCCAAGCAAAATGCATATCTGGCTCTCACTTGCTATTGACATGAATGCACAAGCCTTCTGTTTCTCTTCTTTGCCCTTCTCCCCCCACACCCCTAGATTTTGCTTCTTAGCAATATTTTGCTTCCTGGATTTTGTAGACTTACTTCCCTGCAAGTAACAGGTACCAACTGCAGTGCCTCTGGTGATACAGTCAGATTAACCCAGTCAGCCACTGGCTACTTAGTGATATGTGCGTGTAGAAGGCCTTGGCCTGCAGGTCCAAATTGCACTTTCTTTGCTGTCAGCAGAGAGCTTGTTTAGAAAGATTGATCCAAGGGGGAATTTAGTCTAGTGTCCCTTGCTCTGGAATAACAGCAATTCATCACAAATCGGCAGCACGGATTGGTAAATCATTAAGGATTAAACAGTCTCAGGTGGCAAACTCTAGAAATGCAGCTATGGGAGAGAGGATAAGATAGGATAGGGTCTTCCTACAGAGCTACTTGGAGCTACTGGGAGGCACCTACTATGCTTTCCAGCTAGCAAAAGGTGACTGAGGCAGGGTGGGTCGGTGCAAGGGATGCAGCTGCCGGGCAATGGGTGCAGCCAGGCAAGGCCATGTAGAAAGCAGAGCTGCACGCCAGCACTGCAGCAGTGGAAAGGCACACTTGCTGCCTCCTGTCTCACCCCAGGGCTTGGGGTTCTCTGAGTTTGCTGCCGTATGTCAATGAGAAATGAAGAAGCAGATGTGGGGAAGAAAAAGCTGCAGAAGGCACTGGGGACAGCTCATGTTTTCTCCCCTCTACAGGCAGCTGTCTTCCAGTTTGGAAAGCTGAAAGGTAATGCAAGAGACCAGTGTCAAAGGGGACCACAGCTCCCAATTTCTTTGTGTGAAGTCTGGCAAATATTTATGGTTCTCACTCTGACATGTGAGAGTGCCACTTGGAGGTGAGTGACAACCGTACTTCAGCTGTCTTCAAGAAATAGACTGAATAGATAAAACCAAGCATCTGTAAACTATCACATTTCAATTCTCAGCTTTTGCCCGTGCTAGAGAAAAAGAATCAAACATTTAAAGTTGCCATGGACTAGCTATGCATGGTGGTGTTTGTACCCACAAGAACCCATATGAAGAGTAAATGATGCCACAACATTTTAAATGAACCAAAAATATAAGCCAGGAAGGAATGAAAAAACATGGTTCTCAAGAGTTGGTGCTGCCACACAGTCATAGCATATGCCATATACAACACACAGCCTTGCTATGTTTTATTTGTTTTAATTACTATATCCATATTAAGATAGACATGAAAACAACTGCAATCAGTGTCCCAGCGCCTGTAAAAGTCTCTGTTCTGCAGCAAGGTCTTAAAGTGAGGATCTCTGCCTGGTATGTCCAGTTCTGTCAAATCCCATACATCTGACACAAGACATCAGCACCCCTGACATCTGTCTGCAGTGCAGCTTGAACCTCATGCAATTAAAATCTGGCTCCTGCTCCAAGGCCCCATGCCACAGTCAATCACACCACCAGGCCAGGGGGTCATGCATTACCATAGAAGAAAGATGCCAGGTCTGCATTTGCACAGCACCTTACACAGGGGTTAGCACCAGGGAAGGCTCCTAAGGATAAAGAAACAATCAGGGGACGTAAGACTAAAATGGGTGTTGCTGCTGCTCACTGGAGTCCCCTCTGCCTCTTCTTCCAGCAAATGCCTACCTGAAACAGCAGAGATGGTGAAGTCCTCAGAAAAGCCTTACTTTAGAAATGGTGCTCAAGTGTTTGTAGCATTAGCTTAGCAGGTTGCCAACTTTTATTGTTCCTTGCATCTTAGCAGGATTCACATAGCTGAACTCTTGCAAGCAATTAATCAGTGTCCTAAATTCCACCCACCAACGAGCCCCTGCACATGGGTTTCTTACGAGGCAAAAAATTAAACTTTTTAATTAAGTTTTTCCATCAAAAATCCAGTCCTGCTGATAATGGTCAGGAAGGTATGCAAAAGTAATTACTCACACAATCTGTTTGTCACACTCTTGCCACTCTCTTCTGGGGCATCTAGCTTTCTTCTTCCAATTCATTAGCACCCCTTCCCTGCCCACACTGCCTCAGGAACAGCATGCCCCTGTTTTCCTTCTCTGGATTAAACACTCCTGTACATTCACAGGTCAAGAATTTGGATGCCTTCCCCCTTGCCACAATTGAATAAGCACAACTACATTTGTTGCCTGTTTGCAGGAGCCTGAGACCGAAGGAGGAATCCAAGCCACTCACTTCCCTGGTGAGCTTAATTAGCATGTCAGACAAAAACCAGGGGGAAGAAAATTTTATTAAGAAGCTATTTTCAAAATTGCAGCCACCTGCTAGACAGTGAAACTCTTCAGCCTTTCATCAGACAAGGAGGGACTGCTGGGCTTGGAGCAACCTTTGCCTCTCATCTGCCAAAGGTACAGCACCAGTCAGTGCTAACTGAAACTGTGAAATTTTGTGACTTAATGGAAAAAACCCAAAGGCAACACGATTACCTGCACTACAGTTACCCATCTCCTTGACCCTTCAAGGGAGACAGAAAGGATCAATAAAAACTCTCCCACTTTATGATGACCATTTAACTTTCAATATTTGCTACAGCAGATGATGGGCATCTCGGTTTATTATTTTTGTCAGAAAACATTGTATGGTTTACTGTATAACCTGTGTTGTTCACCACTGTCAAGATGAAATAAAGTTAATCATCAAGGCAATCTATTTGCAACTCAGCTGGTTTGACTCCACTGCTTGCAACAAAACCACTTTCCCGTTAGGGAAATGGTAAGCAGGGTACTCAGACATCCCCCACTGCTCAGCATGTAGATTTTGCAGATTTTTACACTAAGAAGTGACACCACTTCAGCCGGTTTGTGAAATAAAACCCATGTCCCCTCCTCCCTGGGGAGGAGGGGCTGCCATGTAGGAAATCTACAGCCCTTTGGCCATCTCTGACCCCCTTTATATGGAAAAGATTGTATCAAATATCACTAAGTTAAGCAGCAACGCATGAGCTCTCACAAATAAATCCAGGGCACACTATCACTCTGGTTATCAATAGCTACACTGAAACAATCCTCTACCAACCGAAAATGGAAGTGCCCACCTGTCAGTCTGAATCTGCTTATCTTTTTTAATCCACAAGCATCCCAATGGATCAGACTGGTGGCACTGCAGAGTTGTTTGAGCATGCATTCATCATGCAATGTAACTCACAGAACAGCACTAGATCCTGCTTACGGAAGCATGTCTGGAAGATCTCCATCAATGTTCCTACCGAGCTCCTCAAGCCAAGCAGTGCTCTCACATAAAGACAAGATTTCCTAGTCCTTGAATATTTCAGAAGAGAGATTGCAAAGTGGTTTTGGGCTCCTCAGACATGAGAGGAAATATGCAAGTTCACGAAGGATGGGAGCAAATTGCTTTTTCCTCAAAACCTTTCTGCCCAGTCCAGAAGAATCCCTACATCCTGCTTTGCTAGACCTACACAAAACACCTGAGAGAAGACCAGAAATCCTACCACCATATTTTCGGTTTTGAAGTTGGAAGAAAGCTTCTAGACGGAAGATACCAAGCCCCTCAATTTCTGTAGCTGTTGCTTCTCCTCTAAATTGCTCAATTGATTCTTCTGCTGACAAATCCAGGCACTGTCTCCACAATCACACCTTAACACCCAGCAAATTGGCCAAGGTGCTGACAGCTGGTGTGGTGTTACACCTCAGCAGTGTAAAAGGAAGCAACAAGAGGCAACATAACCTCCTACCACCCAAAGAGACACTCCATGTGTTCAGAGTCTGGAGTTTGCAGCTTCCTGCAATTAAACCTGTTTCTGGAAACGTATGCAAGTGATCCCATTCTAGGGGAAAAACAAGAGGCACCTGTCTCTCCTCAGTTCAAAGCCAATTCAAGCAGAAAGCCTTCAGCCAGTACCTCTAAGAAAGGCAGGCTATTCATTCAGTTATCTGGGTTTAGATGCTGATGCTTGACAGTTTGGTCTTAGCTTTTAGGAAATACAGTCTTTTATGGCCAACATCATAAAAACATGATGGAGTAGCAAGAGTTAAGGTTGCCAGAAAACAGAAATTTTCAGAATTTCTGTTTAAGGCAGTTTGGGAGTACAGTATTCCTTGTTTGTTTTGTCTAAACTTTCAGACTTTCTGGCATCAGGGAAGAATCTGCAAAACTGAGGTCCATAAGGTGGCTATTAACACATTATTAAGGCTGAGTTAATGACTCAGTATTCATCTACTGCATATATTTCTCTAAACAAAGAGACTGAGATTAAATGCTGCTGGTACAAATAGTACAGTTTTGTACATAAAATATTCTTTAGATTATGGGAGTGAATGCATTGCTAGATCTGAAATTAGATAATCCCTTTAGGGTAAAAATAAAGGAAGGATGAAAATCTTGTGACCTAGTTTTTCCTTCTAAACTTGAAAGCAGTATTTTTACAGTACCCTTATCTTCCGCTTCCTAAAATACTGCAAATATTATAACCTTGAGTGTGTCACTTGATTTTTAAAAATACAGCTTTGCATCACTGACTAGACTTACTTTCAGGAAAGCCTGGCTCACTGATTATTATTTTTACGTTATAGATGTTCCTATCCCACAGCACCTTTGTGACTCCCCAAAGAGGTTTATTTCACAAACTCATAAATCTATCCATAGACAAACAGCATCAAGGCCATCTTTTGTTCAGTTTCTGCTATGTGATTTCTGCTCTTTATGTCTAATTTAAACTATTTCCTAAATACTTATGTTTCTCTTTGACATGGTTTTACCTTGTCTGCTATATGTCACTTCTTTATACACTGATAAGGTTTTTCACCTTGCCTTTTTTGGATAATTCAGCAGCAGATATCCAAGATCCTAATAAATTTTCAAATTCCCACTTTAAACAATTAAGGATACCTAAGTGTTCAGCAGTCTCATAAGCACAATCCTGCCACAAGTTGTTGCTATCTAATGAACTGCTGATTAGAGGGTACTCTTTCCTTCTGTCTCTCTGTTTAATAGTCCCTGGATGGCCTTTTATATAAAACTTCCTTTCCAGTAATTCAAAGCAGATGGCCAGGCACCACGACACTGTGAGTGTGTGTGTCAGCACACATATTCACATGTATTTGTGTGGAGAGAAAGAAAAGATACATATAAACAAAAAGTAACATAAATCAAAGACAGGAAATACCTCTATGCAGGCCTCTGACAAGACAACAGTGCAAGAAGAAACAAGATGATTGTTTATAGCTACACAAGCATCCAAAGAGCAAAAAATGAACAAAAGCACTGATGGACATAGAGCATTTTGGAGCTGCATCGTCAGTACATAGTAAAGCATCCTGTATTCTGATCCCCACTACTTAAGTATTCCCGAGTTGTATCCTCCCTCTCCAAAAATAAGGGAATAAACACAACAGCACCACTTGGGAGGGAGGGAGGGAAGGAGGGTGCACTACCATAAAGCCACCAGTCCACATCAGGATCATTACTATTGCTGTATTTCTCCTAACATCTTCAGATATTTCTTGATGCCCAAAACAGCCCTCTGGCACATATGGCTGCGAGGTGGCCATTCCTGCAAGCTCACACCTCAGCTGCTCATCTCTGCTCCTCCTGCAGGAAGCAAAAGGGGGTCAGATGGAGAAGCTCTTCAATGTGCCTCTTTCTCTCCATTCACTATACAGGACTACAAGAAAAACACAATAAAATTATATTAAATAATAAGTGGGAATATTCAACCACCTGTTACACTGATGTTTAAAGCCAGATGAAACTAAATTACTTTGTGTGTTAGGGTTCTCTCCCCATCAAAGAGAGCACTTATATGTTCACTGGGCAAATATGACAAGTCTTTTGAAGCCCTTGGACAAGGTGTTGCACCACAGAACAGGTTGTTTAGGGTATGAACTTTTTCTGCCACATGCTGTGTAGCGGGTGTTGCATTAAAGCCAGTGAAAAACCACGTGGCATCTCAACTAACACCTGTGCAGTTCTGGACAGGCTTCTGGACCATTTCCAGCTGCCTCAATCATTTTAGAACCAGGTCAGATGCATCCATTTTGCTTTATTTTATGGATGTCTGAAAAACCACTGCACTTGCATTCAAGACCTTTCATTTACCAACCTCAAAAATACTTAATTATTATTTTCAGCGCATGAGGTGAACAGGAATAGATTATTTAAAGCATTAAGTGTAAATACAGATTTTTATCATTGCTATTCAGCAGAAAACCAAAATGCTCCTGTTGTCTCCTGATTCAAGGTATTTAATTAGTTAGAAGCATTCCACCTCCTGCACAAAGTAGCAGAAGCACAAGTGTAGCTCTGTGTAGTGTGCAGACTTTATACCCATCCACTGCAATTGCTGCCAAATTCAAGTCTGTTTTCCATAGGCAAAGATATTTCTCATGAAGTGGTAAATCAAACACCAACTCTATAGAGAAACCTGAAATGGGGACACTGAAAGGCAGCAACTTTGGATATAGATAAAACCATAATAATCATTAGGAGAGCAGAGGGTTAACTAGGGGGATTTGCTGCCACAGGAAACCGTTCAGGCAAAACATCAGAGGGATTTACATGATTTGAACATTTGCAAGAACACAACTAGTGTCTGTATTCAAACTGCAGTGGACTCCATTTTTTAAAAAATCTACTTTTAAATGAATGAAACTTTACACTGTACCCACAGTGGCTTTACTGAAAACTAGAGTATGCAGCCAAATAGGGAAAGGCCCCATGCCATAAGACATGGGATGCAGCCCGACACCATCACCTGGTTTTACCATCCTGCATTACTGTGTCCCAGTATTGCAGTAAGGCAGAGCAGCCAAAGGCATCATCACCAAAGACACACCAACAGTTCAGCTGCTTCCCAGGATTCTGGTCAGCTATTTGGCTGTCCCACTGCCAGAAGCATCTGCTCATGTGTGATCTTGTGCAGACAGACAGCGCCCTTCTGAATTCTTCACAGGGCTGAGTGCTGTGAAACTGATGAGTTTATTATGAAAGTGAGGGAACTACCACCACGTCCAAGGTTGCTATTCACATTATGCTGTACTTTACCAATCTACTCCCAGCAAATCTGACCACAGAAAAGTCTTTTGCACCTAAGTATGGAGGAACACTGGGGAAAGGGGTCCTTTCTGAATGGTTCACCTCCCATTTTTATTTGGAGACTTGTCACAGTTTTTTTGAGTACACAGAAGAGGCACAGAACAAACATTGTAACAAGCATGCCTGTGCAGAAAGCTTCTCTTTCATTCACATTTTCTTTATATTAAAAAAACAAAACAAAACACACACACAGAGACAAAAAAAAAACCCTAACAACAACAAAACAGTCCAAGTAAACATTTCTTTTTACCTTTTCTAGCCTTGAATGATGGAGGACCTCACACAGAGAAAGTGGCAGGGCAGACTGGCACAGTGACTTGGAAAGTGAATTTTGGCACTGCAGCTCCCTACCCTACCTGCATGCAGAACCCCTGCATGTCCAGGAGTGCCTTCCAGATCTCAGTTCTCCTTCTGAGCTCCTATCCTTCAGTGCCATATCTTTCCACTTCCAACACTATTAGGCCAGAAAGAAATCAAAACACACTTCTCCTGTTTCTTTATGGAAGACTGATAAAAGCAATAGAAGAATCAAACCTGAATTGAGACACTGATGAAACACTGATGTAAGCAACTTAGAAACAACCCAAGTGTTTTTTCCTTAATCCTTTAGAGTTGTCCTAGTTAGCTGTAATAATTAAAGGAAAAAAAGAGGTTAAATTTAAAAATGAAAAAGACATTTCATTTTAATTGCTCCCCCCTCTTTTTTTGTTTTTTGCTCCTACTCCCCCTTTCATTTGTACAAGTCTCAGGATTCCTCAGGTACAAAGACTGCTCAAATCTGATTTTTAGTATTTTTCAATTTAGTTATTCATCAAAATCAATGAGATTTGGGGTTTTTTTAATAAAAGAAAACCACGTTTTCTTGCTAGTTAGTTGGAATTCATTCCTTTTTTAAAAACTTGAAGTGAAAACCAAACAATTGTCAGTTTAACATGTTAAATGTTGGATTGCAGTTTAGAGAAGCTTTACAATAAGAAAAACTTCCAAGTCTCATCAAGAAAGAAAATGTATACTGAAATCTGAAATCTGTTCAGCACAATGACATTTCTGTCGTCTGAGAGGTTAAATCCCACTCTCCTCCTTTATCCATTTTCAAGTCACTCATAGCAATCTGTGTAAAATTCAGAAATGTCAAACATAAAGAACCAAAATTAGATCTTGGGCAAGCTCTCAGAAAGTCAGCATTTTTCCAGAGGGTGAGAGGAAAGGTGGCATCAAAGCACTGAAGCACAGGAGTAGTCACCCATGAGAGCAGAAATCTGCCCAACCCAATACTGCTCCCTCTGACAATAGACAGGAGCAAACATCTGAGGAAGAGTGAAAAAGCCAGGAGTAGCATACCATGACCCTTTTGTTATTAAACCTGCTTTATGTTTTATGAGCATAGAAATGTAATAAGACCAGAACTTGTAGAAAAATTTCCTTTCAGTAATAGAATAATCTTAAAAATTAAAAAAAAAAAATTCTTTTTAAAAAGTATTTCCTGTATCATAACAACTAAGAGGCAGCACAATTCACAAACACCAAGCATAAAATCCTCAAATGAGAGATAAGCACATGTACGCCTTGGTTTAATGCAGTATCTATATATAGAAGGGAGTGGGAGTATTAAGGCGTAGTAACACTTAAGAGATACTACATGAAAAAAAATCCTTTCACCCCAAATAACACAGCTGACTCAGTGTCAGTTAGAATTGTGTCTGAACATTAACTGAGTTTTCACTAACGTAATGTTATTGTAACATATTGCTAGGTGGTACAAAGAGGAGAGGGAATGAAAATTGCCAGCTGCTTGGATTAAAGAACCCAGATCAAGGAATAAAAACTACACAGCTGATACTGGATTTCTGAGGAAAGACTCACTAGCTTATACAATGCGCAGCATGAAAATCTACTTGGTAAGTATAATTTCTCTACCTTCCCCCTATCAAAAATAAGCAAGCAGCTGTAAATGCTGACAGGTGTTATGTGAGAGTATTTCACTGAAAGCACTACCCTGGGACAAGCTATAAAGCATTCCTGAAACAATGTGATTGATACCAAGTACCTCGAAGGGACCATGTTTTAGTCTATAGCTAAAACCTCCATCTACTGTGGGTACAAACAAAGCATTGCACAGTGTCGTGTCTTCTGCAGCTGAGAGGGGAATGGAAGGAAACCACTGTGCAGAGAAAAAGAGAAAACAAAATAGGGATTGGACTAGATGACCTTAAAGGTCTCTTCCAACCCAAACTATTCTATGGCCTCATTACACAGGCCTAGAACTGCATCTCTGTAGCAGATTACTGCGTCATATTTACCTGCCAGACCCCAGCACACTCTGCTTGGGTAGAAAAGAAGTTCCTTAGATTTCCTAAGAGATGTTCTAAAGCTGGAGGTGAAATGCTTTCTCTAATATATGCATGAAAATAGTACTGCTCAATTTTAATTGCTTAAATACTTCCATTTATAATGACTCTATTTTTTCACCAAACAGGAGATACAAGAATAGACAGCTGCCAGAACACACATTAAACACTATTCTTTGCAAACATGTGTTTTAAAAAATCAAATACAAAGAAACCAGCACTCAGTTGACAGCTTCTGATCCCAGAAGGCCATAACTAATCCAGAAAGACTCGTACATTGCAGTAATATCTACAGCACCAATACCTGAGAGGTACAAGATGCATCCTGCTGGTGCTGCAGCAGAACCAGGTGCTCTGGAGCTGCTCAGCCTCAGAGGGGCAGGAGTTGCTGATGGATGCTGCAGGCACCTGCCAGAGGGCAGGTGCTGTGTCCCCTTCCCAGCTGTGAATTTGTGGTCTCACTGGTGCAACGGACACCACTGTGTCCACTAGATTGCTTCTGTTTGTAGTGTTTGCTTGGGGATGCAGCAAAAAAGAGAAAAAGGAATGGGAAGATAAGAGTGATGGAATGAAATACTCTTTCGTAACATTCTTAAATTGACCTTCATTCAGTATTGGTTTGGGATTGCACACATCTTTTCTGCCTGTTCCTAAACACTCCAACACCTTTCTAACAGAGACACAGATTTTGTATTTAAAATGAGCTGCTAAGATTGTAGAATGAGCAGGAGTCAACTGGCTCAGAAACATTATGGTGGTGTTTTTACAGACCGCCAAAACTGATCACAAAAGGCATTTATTTCAATATGTATTAAGGCAGAGGATTGTTCTGGTCTGCTCAGGATACTGCTGAGAGCTCTCCCACAGCAGACACAGTGACCTAAACTGGAACTAAGCAGGCAGAGAGATGCTCACCTTTCAACACATGAGCCAGTCCCACAAGGTACCTGCTTCAGAGCATTTATGCACCTGCATCCAGATCAACGCAGAAATGCTAAGGTGACTGATACAGCTTGATTCAACATAAAATTACAAATGCCTGAGGAATGTCATAAAGGAGAGAGGAAAAATATGAGAGAAGTCATAGAAAGAATACAGTTCAGAAGTAGAAACTGTTGCAAAAATATTACTTTCAAAACAGACCAAAAAAAAAAAGCCTGACTATGCTAAAGTGCTGGGAGAGGAATATTTGCAAGCCATATAATATTAAGTATCCCTTAAGAATATCACTAAAAAATATATATATTTGGCAACAACATCACTTTTAAGCTTGAAAATGTGATCAGTATTTTATAGATTTTAAATTTTCTTTTGAAAACATTCTGTGAATTCTAAAATATAGATAAATTATGAAACAAAAAGAAAGGAATAATAAAAGCTGTTAGCCATTTCTCTGGCATTAGTATTCTTCTGCAGAAACCTCTCAAAAGAATGAAAATAATGCCCAGGATTATTTTTGATAAGATATGAACAGTGATCTTGGCTGCATTTCTTAACAGTAGGAGATAGGAAGTGACAGAAACATGCACAGTTGAGACACCTCATCTCTAGGCGATGATCTTGCCAAATACCACGAGGTATTACTGAGATATTGTGATAAAAGACAATTCAAGGGAGGGAAAATGCCATTTCTTTCATCATAGCCTTCTTTCTTACACTTGGTGGTTTTGTTAGTACCTTGTATGTATGAAAATGCATTTGTGATCATAAACATCCTCTTGTGTTCATCATTTAACTCTCCTCTACAGAAATAAAGAGCATAACCACGCACATTTACTGAGAACAATGCTGAGATGACCTCAAATTAAAAAAAACATGCTTTTTGTGATTTTAAACATCATGATATCCTGACTCTTCTGCTGTGCTTGCCTGTTTGCACATGGAAAGTATTTTTCTGTTGTATAAACTGTACCCGAGAGAGAAGAAATGTTTTGTTATTTTTATTTGATTTGCCAAAAATGAACATTAGTTATTCAGTTTGCATAATTAACTCCCAACACAGACAATATTCTACATGCAGGAAGACTCTCCTCTGGGCAACCAGACTGAGTTAAGCAGTTCCACTTGAGCGACTTACCAAATAATTCAAAAGCATAATTCAAATTCAGGAGTGTGTATAGGAAGCATGCAAGCCTTCCTTCACGGCACTTATGCTGTGCATCATTGGGGATGCTCCATCTCTGTATGTCTGTCCTTCCTTTCCACGCGCTCTCCTCTCATTCCTGCGCACTCCATATGCCATGGACACATTCTCCTTAGCTGCTCACTACAACCCACAGCACTTTGTTCTCTCCTCCTGCCGCACCCTTCCCTTGAGACTGGGCAGAATGAACAAGCTCTGAGCAGGTCACCAGACACAAGGGAGACGTGAGAAATCCCTTTCTAATACGAAGAACATTACGAGGTTGGCGTGTGTTGCTCAGGTTGCGTGCAGCTGTGGAGATCGAGAGGGCAAACGAAAGTACATCAGCAGTGATGCAGTTATATGATGTTGATGTAGGCAGGCAAATTCTGTTAGAACAGAATGTGTATATACAGTATACATGCAAGCGTGGGCATGTGGACAAACACAGAATGTCACCTTTCAGGATTTTTTTTCCTACAAATTTTAGACTAATTCAAGTAGTAAAAACCATGATA
Organism: Dicrurus megarhynchus; assembly: GCA_013399195.1. NCBI lineage: Eukaryota > Metazoa > Chordata > Aves > Passeriformes > Dicruridae > Dicrurus > Dicrurus megarhynchus. The sequence goes on along the minus strand of VXAD01003680.1, from coordinate 1,350,820 downwards.
TACATAAATACAATTAACTGGGAAAAAAGCAGAGCTAGCATATCTGCCCTTCAAAAGCTTTCTGAGTCTGGCAAGCTCCAGGAAACCATGAATGAAGCTTAGACCTATTCAGAAATACACTATTTGCACATATGCATGCCAGGATGTGTGAGAAACAATGACATTAAATAGTGAAACTGGTTGGCTCTGCTCCTTCCTCCACCAGTTTTATTTAGAACCTCTCCAATGAAGCATATCCATAAATGCCTCTGAATCCAGGTAGGCTTCATTCTTCCTGACTCTAACAGGCAATCTTTCTTCCCATGCCCTGAATTTAGAGCAGTAGAAACTCACTTTACAACAGTGAGACGTGACATTGAATACGAAGTTTTCAGACCACCTCTAGTTGAGCTTCTACAAAGATTCTGCAAAAAGCTGTTACTTTTCAGCACGTATTTGAGAAATATTATCCCTTAATCTGAAGATAAGCAAGCTGAAGTACAGATCAGAAATGTAACTTTTCCAAAGTTATTATGTGCACCGCTAAGACCTCAGGTTTCCCCAGCTGCATTGCCAAAATCTGACCCCCTTGCAGCGTGTAGTAATATTACCTTCAAGAGATGAAGGTAGATTTGATTTTATTAATAATTTTTTCAGAACTCCCCCATCCTTGATTTAAATCACTGGCTGAAAATGCTTTTGTCTAACATGACATTTGCTTTTTTCATTCATTCTGTGAACATATTTTATGCCTCTATTGCTAATGATGTAATGCAGAAACAATAACTCTTCCGAAAAGCTGCAACAGTATAAAGGGTTTTGAATATACATGGCTGGAGAGAAGGGAGAGCACAGAGGATTGACGCAATTCACCACATGGATCAGATTCAAAATCAACTCTAGGTCACAAGTGAAGGGAAACGTGAACAATGGTATGGTGAGCTCAGTCTAAATGTCACCAAGATGACAGAATCAATGTGGCACTATGGGTCATCTCTTAGTGGACTAAAACACCAGTTCATGTTACAGTTCAGCAAGAAGACAATCCAGAGGATGGGAGCATAGATTGTGCTTGCACATAGCTTGCATACACCAGGCAACAAAAAAATTTCTCACTTCAAGAGTGCTATGTTTGCACACAAATTCTCAAAATACACAAGTCAGAAAATCAGTAAAAACTCAACAAATAAAATCTTTAAAATACATTTAAAAGAGCAAGGCAGAAAAAGTAAAACATTTTATCCCAACAGCTCTTTAATCAAAGACAACATTTATAAATTATGGAGGAAACAAAGAGAGATGTAAGGGATTTTTTTCCTATATCCTCATAATTTACATTTCTTCCAGAAAACATATACATTACTAGCCCCAGTGTTTGAGTGAAGCCCTAGCTGAAATCAAAAACTTGCTGTTCTCCTTTATTTATTTCTCACCATCATCATCATCTTCTCCTTCTAATTGACACGGGCCTTTCAAGTATTACCTTTCAGGAAACTACCCAAGCCTAACTAAAACACTTCCTTAGTGTATAGCTTTAAATGAAATAATCATAAAACTGTTGCTAATTCAAGTTTCACTAAACACATTCCTTGATTTTGTTCAAAAGTTATAGGTGAAAACACTAACTACATTTGCTCTCAAAACTGGTCCTTGACAAGTTTTGTTAGGAAACCTCCTTCTAGCAACTACTTCCTTCCAACCAGTGTTATCCTTTCAGGGGATCAATTTCTTGTCACCTTCTAGTTCTCATAATAATCTCCGTCCTTTCCATTTCAAATGCTTTAATGAAGTCCACAAAGATAAGCACTACTACATTTTCTCCATAGAAACTCGTCTATTCTCAAAGAAATCTTTAAGTAGTTTGGAAGAACCATCCAAATGCCACTTTTCACTTGGTTTTGTGTCTTTAATTAATCTTCCCTTCAAAAGTGAATCAAGAGCCTCACATACAGTGAGTGAATACATGCAGTCACATGGTGAATTCAGCCACCCTGGGTCTGGAGAAACAGCCAAGGAGGCTATTTCTGTGCCTGGCGGGCACTGCCACACACAGTGAATGAATAAAGACCGAGTGATGCAGAAGGCTGTGGAGCTTTGGGGATGTAAAAACGGAGAAACAAGAAACATGCAATAACAGCAAGTTATGGAACAGATTCCATGAAGAATATTATCTTTGCTCTTTAGGAAAATCAGGGAACACCTCCTAATTTCCTGCTGTCTTATCTAATTACTCTTCTGTGGTTTTTCTTCTGTTAAAATCACAGAGCAGTTGTCAAACTGCTGGTGTAGTTCCCTTGCTTGTGTCAGCAATGCATTCAATAAGCTTCATTTGAATGTAATGATTTCAATATCAATAGCGAGCAAGCACAACACTCCTCCGTACTCTCAGCCAGAGTAGCAGCGGCATGGAAAAGCTCTTCCTTTAGCACCTGGATAAACAGCAAACTCATCTTTGATGTTTCTCTTTGAAGTCAAGGCAGAATTAGCTTTTTAGTCGCATTAGGAATGACTCATTCACTTTGGATGCCAACTAGGATACTCTGACATTTTCATTTTTATAATCTTTGTGCTGTCAGGGAAGAGACAGCTCTCCTGCTAATTCCTCCAGGAGTAATGATTGTTATCTTAAGGACTCTGCATCCATCTCTAGTTTAACAACCCTTAAAAAGGTTCAAAGAATCCTCCCATACCCATGCATTAGAATTCACTCTCAGCTAATACCAAACAGATTAAAATCTTCCCAATAGTCAGACCCCAACAGCATGAGACGAGGTCCGCAAGCACAGAGCTGATGACATGTCCAAAAATCTCTGTGTTGGGGCAGCCCACCCCTCAAACCAAACTGTAAAAGGAGGCAAGTGCACAGTAATTGCCAGCAGCAGAAGCCCTCTATTTCTGAGACCAATTCATCTACACTTGCTATTCTGATAGTGTTAAGGAAGGACTTAGAACCCTACGAATTGGATTTACAGCTGTGGCCCCTTCTGCTCTCCCAGTGTGCAGAACAATGAATCATTGGTGTGGGAGTTCAAAGATGTGCTGACATTTCCTCAGGGTTTACCACCACCATGCAGATGTCCAGTCAACATTTGCACACATCCAGTTAAAACACCACCAGTCATCAGCATTTCCGCAAGAAAAACGATCACGGCAGAGGTGATCAGAACAATTTCCTCTGATCCAAACAGACAGACACTCGTGCCCACATACGCAAACAGGGCCAGCAATGATGTTGGTGCAGGATTAATTAGTGGGTCATGGGAAATGGCTGTTCTTTGCAGCAGATGGAAAGGGCTCCCATCCATCATTGAACCAGGACCAGATCGTTACCATAATTGCGCGTTCTACTTTGCCTCAAAGATTCCTTTAAAGACTGGCATTTCTTCAGCTGTGGAAAGACCAAAAACCCCCGCTGCTCTTTTCCTCCCACAATAGCTGATAACGAACTGGATTAGAGAAAGACAATAATCACAGGAAACACAGAATTTCTTGCGCATGAAGGACAAGATTGTGACTTCTTTCATAAAGTACTTAGGAGCCACTGTAATAAAGTCTTCTTAGAAAGAGAACAAAGCCATTTTCTCTCTACAGTGAAGAAATACTATTACCCTTCATGCCTGAGATATTCTTCCTTCTCTGTGGGATTAATTTCAGTGTATTTCAAATTACAACTCCTGTCTTTAAACACAGCTGGCACCTAGAGAAAAGGAAACATGAGGGAAAAAGAATCTATGGATTTTGCTAATTAAAAAAAAAAGGAGAATGTCCCCAACCACAGCTTTGCTCTTGATGTTTTAACTTCTAACATTTAGGTTTGTTTGGGGGAGGACACATGAGCGTTAATCACATTTTCTTTCATTTTTTGCTTCAAAATAAAGATCCAACAATACATCTTACTGGAATTAAGCAAGAACTTCTGCTGGAAGCACTCACTCAGCCACCTTCCATCATTTACCAGCAGTCCTGGCTAACCAGGGAGGTCCCAGTCAACTGGAAGTTACCCAATGTAATGCCCTGTACAAAAAGAGCCAGGAGGATCTGGGGAACTACAGGCCTGTCAGCCTGACCTCAGTGCCAGAGGTGGTCATGGAGCAGATAATTTCGCATGCCCCCACACTGATCCTTGTGGGTTCCTTCCAACTCAGAATATTCTGTGATCCAATGTGTAGGACAACATACAGGAGATCAGGCCCAGCCAGCATAGGTTGATGAAAGGCAAGTCCTTCTTAATAAAACTTGAGGATCTCTCTAATTAGGAATGTCACTCAAACAAGAAACACAGCTTCAGGTATTAACAGAAAAGTACAAATAGAACTCTACAACCTTTACATCAAAAATGACTGCAAAGAGTCACGGAGTTGCTAAGAATCCCCACTGGGTAGAAGCATGAGAAAATAAACCATATTGGGCAGACTCCTGCACAATGCCTAAAAATAACCCACACAGAGAGAGAACACTGGAACCAGCATTCCCCCTGTGCGGTATGGTGATATTTATACCATGAAAGAATTTTGCTTTCATCCCCAAAGATGAAAAATTAGTATCTTCATAAAATTACTATTTTCAGTAAACACTATATTTATTCTTGGCAGATCCGAAAATCAAATTGCCCCTGGCACAGGACTGATTTCTGCAGACCCAGACTTCAGTGGCTCCATGTATCTCTAAGGAACTGCTGCTGCTGTTACATGCCTTAGACTGTGAGAACAACTGGTTCTGAAGTGAGAGTGGAGCCCAGTTTTTAGTCTCTGAGCTGCAAAATCTTAGAAGCAGAGGCTAAGTTTGCACATACTGTCAATGTATTACCATACTACTCTTTTTGGTACACCTAGGTAATGACTCTCACAGATGGTACAAGAGCAGCAGTGGACAGAGCACTAACTACAGACATTTTCCAGGGGACAAAAATATGTACTGTCATCTTGCAAACAGCTCTGAGCCAGCTCCAAACCATACCTTTTAATGGTCAACACCTGAAAGGTTCCCAAATATCAAGAGGAATGGTTACACACCTGGTGTCCTGTATCTAGGCAGCCCCAGAGGTCTTCCTTCCACAATGAGGGAGCCCAATCTTTTGAAATCTTGAACATACCCTAAACCACAGGGTTACAAGGACTTTCAGAAGAGAGAGGAGCCTCACATCATCATTTTGCTAATGCAAAAGTTCACTACATTCATCCTCGCCCCCCTCACTGTAGTAGGAAATACAGTTGCACATCGGGTTTAGGACAAACCAGTGGAGAACTTGGTGTACAGAAGAGCAAGGCCAAAGGCTGTGGCCTGCACCAGCAGAAGAGGCTTTTGGACAGGAACCTCCTACATCCTAGCAGACTCCTAATTAGCAGGTTATCCTGCAGTTAGAGTATTTTTACAGAAGGTCAAACGTTTGTCTCAATTCAGTTTCCAGGAAGATACTTTGCTTCAGATCTTAAAATTTTATGCAAAAAACAGTCAAAAACAATACATCCACATGAAAAGTCTCATTTTCAATGAACCACAATTTTGACCAAAACTTTCCCCTATCTTTAAGCTAAACCTGTGTAGTAACATTCATGGTTTCTTAGATATCTCAGACCTTTTACCATCTAAGGCCAAATCAAAATTGTCACCAAATCTTAGTCTAGTCCAACATTTTCTGACTACACTAGAATAGGATCTTTGAAAACAGTGGGTAAGTCACTATTAGAGAGGGAGAACCAGCAATTTATTATCTTTGCATTCCTAGTAAACATCAAATTATAAAAATAAACAAAGATTGCCCTTGGAAGTAACATCCAGAATTTCAGTATTTTCATCCCAATGATATGCTACAGGGCTGCTCCATTTCTACCACATATATGGTAGAAAAATGTGGGCACGCACAGGCAGTTAAGTGACGACTAGAACAATTAGCTATAAGCTTGCAAGCACAACTATGTTCGTCTTGTCTACTAATTTCTAAATACAATTTTGCTTTAACTACTGATTGGACATTACATAGGAGTGTTGAGGTCAAGATGTCTGTTCCCCTGATAACACACTATGTCTGACAAAAGTCTTCATGGCTAATTTTTGTCATCTTGTTCAAGTGTATATAGCTGATTTCTGTCTCTGTTATGGGTGCAAAAATTCTGAAGTTATAAATTCTCCAGCCAGATGTTGTAGTTTTATAGCCCTGGACTACTTCATCTGGTTTTCTCTGAGTTTCTCCACACAACAACAAGTCAGGAATTACATTATTTCAACTGTTTCATTAAAGGAAGCCAATCCTGTAAAACACAAACTGCTGCAGGAAAAGTAGAAAACAGAGAGGATGTAATTAACTGCATACAGAATGAGTTGCACACATTTTCCCAACACTTCCAACATCCCTTAACTAAAACTTAAACACAGATTCTCAACCAAATGCAAAGGTTGCTCAACAACTGCTATGTATTTTTAGGGACAGAAAACCAGAAGAAACCTCGTGAGTCTATTAATTCAGTCCTGTGCTTTTACAGACTATCTTTTGTCAAGGAAGTTACAAATTCCATGTTCCTCCTACTCAAAACCTCTTGAGGAGCTCACTCCTTAGCAATGTCTCTAATCGCTAGCCCAAAGATTCTTACAGCTATCAATTGCCAGGTAGCCACACTTGGTACTAAACTGAAAGATTCTTCTCTCTGTGCGTTTACCAGCCCTCAGCACATGGACATTCCAGATCTCTGACCCCTGCCTTTCCTGCAAGCCGTCTTCTGCATCAATTCCAACTTTAGTTACTTTTCTTGAATACATGAGCTATTAAACATGAGGCTGTGGGTGCAGCAACTTTGTCTTACATTTTCAGTCCTTAACTAGAATGTTGTGTGGTCCTACTCTCATCTGGTTTTTTATGTCACATTGGTCCTTCCTAACTCCTTTTATGACTACTCTGATCTTCTTCAAGAAATGCATTTACTTCAGATGAAAGAAGAAATTAATGGTTTTGATTTAACATGCATGGGCTTGCACCTTGGACCACTCAGTTGTATAGATTTATTGGGTTTTTTTACTGCTTTAATCATCAAGGTCATCCAGTTCTTGTCAGAGCATCCTTCAGTGCTTTCCCATACTGACTACAGCTGTTAGAACTGCACTGCCTGAGCATTTTGTATTCACGTCATCAAGGAAAACACACACACACAATAGTTTCTAAAGAACTATCTATAGTCCTTTAGTTAGTAATTTTTCTCCCCTTGTGTTTATCTACTTGCTATTATTGTTGTGTTTGGGCAGCAGTGTACCCAAAGGAAAAAGAGTGCAGCTCTGCAGCCACAGCAGAGCAGAAACACTGGAACTGTAATGTCTGGGGAAGCCCTTCCTGGAACAGACATGCAAAAAACCAGAACTTTGGATAAGAAGGGTAGACAGGCTTGCTGGAACAAATAGATTTACTCCTTCAGGTTAAAAAAAAATTATCTAGAAGTGTAGATTAATTTCCAGTGATCAATATTATTGTTGTATCTGCTTTCAAGCAGGAACCTCAATTATTTAGATCAATATCTAGTCAGGTCAACTAGCTTCTTTCCAGTTTCTGGAAGCACACTTGGTAAAGTGTCCTGGGAATGCTATTTTAAAACTTCTTATTGTAATGTCCACATCTCCCTGTGCAGCAGGTATCAGAATTTGGTCTGCTCTGAGAGGTCTACCAATTAAATCCAAAATGTGTGCAATTTAAGTCCAAAAAGTATTTCTTTCACTTTTGCTTCATTCAAATGCAAGATGTTCACAACATAAGCAAACTGAGGTACCAAACCAGACCAAAATAATTACTGAATCTTATTTTTATTAAATTTATTATTAATAATTAATATTAAATCCTTTTTTCAATTAATTTAAGGTCTTATTTAATCACACAACAAAAAAATAACCAAAGCCAGTAATGGAAATGAGGAGTTGTGACTGTGCAATAATAACAGTTAAAATGTTGCAGACATCAAATGAGCTCCTGCTACAATAGTGCAGCTTTGGCAAAACCAATTTATTACAGATTTGTCAGACCTGGAATAAACCTGCCTACAGCAGAAGTTTCAAGACAGAGACTGGTCAAGCTGTACATGCAATAAACTATCCATGTGTTATTTGTCACTGCTGGAAACATCCTTTTCTACTCCAGACTAGGTTATTTACTTTAATAAAGATATTATAAAGTGGGGGGAGGGTGTTTGTTTTTTGGGTTTATTTTGTTTGAGTGGAGTTCTTAAGGTTTCTGCTGCAGCTGGGCAGTGGTGCAGTCTGGGAGAAGAGGAAAAAGCTTACAGCTTTTAGAGGATTCGCTAGGTATGCTTCTGGGGAACTGGCTACATTCAGTCTACTCTTACCCTATCATAAATGCAAGACCCAAAGTGGAGTAAGCTACCTACTGCTTACCATGCAAAAGGTATACCCAAAGAGAGACAGGAATGTGGTGTCATCAATGAGCTGTGAATCCATGACATAGCTTTCTTATTACTTGCCTGTTTTGCCATATCATAGACATTATCTCATGCATAAATATTATTTTAAATAATTAGTACTATTCTGACTGTATACATAGTGTTTCAGTGAGGTATATTGCATCTTATCAAGTCTAGTGCTGCACACAAACAGCACCATATGAATGTGAACTAATAAAAAAACCCCCGAATTTTTCAGAGGCCAAACCAGCACTAAAGAATTAGACATGACAAGCAGTTGTTTGTTTCACTGATTTAAAAGTAAAAAACAAAAAAATGCGATAAAATGCATTGCTCCTCTTTTGTTAAGTAGTCTGTTTCTACAGAGTAATCACAAACAGAGCTAAATGAACTCTTCAGTATTCAAGTCATGAGAGGTTTGCACTTACTCCCCAAGGATTCAGCCTGCAAGGTTCTGTAGATGAAAGTTTCCTTGGAAGCTCAGTTTCATAATCCTGTTGCCACATGACCCTATTGCCTCCCACAGCCAAACCCCAACACAGTCACACTTTTAAGGTAGAAATGCTTGAGACTTCTCTAGCGTAAATTTCCCATGGCCAGGCAGAACTTAAAGAGTTTAAAACCAGAAAATCCTGGGTTTATAGTTATTAAAAACTCAAAATGTAATTTTAAAATCAATTCAAGACAACTAGACAAGATGGAAAATAAATGAAAAAGTTTGTGAAAAATGTTTCCCCAAACCTTGTAGACCTTGAGGGCAATTCCTTGCTTCTGTGCTCAGCTGCAATGAACTCAGCAAGCAGCTGACAAATTCTTTGTAGTCAAACTGCTTGTCTTTCCAAACCAAACAAAACATTTGCCTTTTCTTTATTCACTCTTATTCTTAGCAATACATCCTTCTCTTACACATCCTTCAGACAGTACACGCTGGACATGATTTGAATATACACTGGAGTAGGAAAGGAGAGATTTAAGGCTTCATTCTTTCCTAGTCTAGCTTCTCACTGGAACTCTACCACAGAAAGTGATGCTTTCCCTGCACCTCTACCTTGTGGCCTTTGCCACAAGGAACATGCACTGCTCTCACCTCTGAAAAGGTGCCAGGGAAGCACAGCCTGTGACTACAGTGTTTGTATAGCCCTATAAACTGTTCCACAGCTTCAAAAACAAGTGTTGATTGTAGCAGCAGAATAAAAAACAACTGTTACTAAACAATACAAGAACATATTTCTCCAACTGGAAAGTAACAAAAAGGTTAGAAGTCACAACAAAATCTATGATTCAGAGCACACGGTAGAGCTCAGTCCGCCACCAAATCAGTCTAAAAATAAGAAAACAGTTCAAAATCAGAAAGCGGTAAAAAAATCAGATAAAAAGGTCACCCTTAGAAAGCAACACACCTCTGCAGGTCTTGGTAAAAGCAGAAAGGAGAAGTTAGGAACTAAGGGATCTGCAGGTGAGAGAGCTCACAGTAACTGATGTGATCATGATGAAGTTTGCACATGAGCTACGAGCACACACCCGCCACCTTCCACGGCATGACAACAGCAGGAGCTGCCAGGAGCTCGTTACCTCCCCGTAACAGTTAGCTCATGCCCACAGTGGAAGGAAATCAATTCTGAACTGAAAAAATGAAATGTTCCCAAACAGATGTGTCATTCCACAGGAGATGATATCCTGCCCAAAGGCACAAGCCTACATTAATTTCATGGTATAGCCAGGAAAAGGTGCTCCGGCTGACTGCAGGCACCGAGTAGGCAGGCAGACAGGCAGAGACCTTCAGGAATCTGCAATACAGACCATATCATCTTCATTATTGTGGCAAAACCAACAAAAAATGTTTGTATCTGCTCTTACTCCTGTGATAACAACCTTGTTAAACTTGAATGGCCATATTTTTAACATTTTAAATGCCTAAAAAATATAGGGAGAAAACTCACATGGAGTTTTAAAAGTGCTAGAGAAGACAAACACTAAAAAAAAAGAGATGCTAAACTGTCACATACGATTTAGAAGGATGTCCCTCAAGGGTTTCTTAGTAATCCTAAAACTTAAACCCAATATGCAATCCTTCATTTATTTTAGGCTCTGCTGTGACTGGTTTTGCAGGGTCAGAACTCCTTAAGATTTATCAAAGCTCATACTGCCTTATGAAGCATCCACACAGAATTGCACTGGTCTCAAATAAACCTGCACCATTCCAGACCCAAAACTTGTACTCATGTGTCTGCTGCTGCCACTTCTGATGCCTTAAGAGACCTCCTAGACACTGAGACTAGACAGAATAAGGGAATAAAGGTAGGTATTTATCTGAAAGGCCTTCAAGGTACACCCTGGGGAGCCAGAGGCTACTGCCAAGATGGACCCCAAGATGGACAACAGGTCACGAGCTCTTCACACTTTTATAAGTTTGGTCCATTTGCATATCAGGGTTAATTCTCCAATTAAAGCTTCAGTTTAATGATGTAATATCCCCAAGCTTGCCCCCCCTTTTAGAGTCTTTGGTTTGCACATTTTGGGCCTAGGACGTCTGAGTGTCCTTGGAGAGCAGGCCTGGAGAGGCTTTGTTATGTCTAACTAGCATGAGAGAGCAGAAATTAGGACACAAGAAACCTCAGAGTTACACACTAAGCAGTACAGGATTTGAAAAATAAAAAAGTCAAAACCTAAGGCATCACTTCTATGTCCAAGGATTTTTTTCTTTTGCTGAGCATTGAAGCTCCCAGACAGAAGGCACTGGAATACCTCCACCATACATTAGAAATGTTTTTTCTAATGTAAAAAACGGGGTTTTTCCCCGTTGAGCTAGTAAGTCATGCAGGTATTGCAAAAAATACTGTCATTTTGAAGGCATCCCAGAGAAGATGAAGGTGACACTGCCGACTGCTGTGACACGGATTGTCACTAACAGAAACACGCTCCTATACTGGCAGTGATTCACCTGACCAAGGTGAGGCAGAAAAATTCACCTGTGACAACTTTTGCAGGAACTTTTCTTTAAACACTGACAATGAGCAGTCACTTCTAGATTCAACCAAATGGCGTGGATGGGAAGTGCAGCAGATCTGGCAGGTCAGCTACATCTCTAGACACGTTTGGAACACAGAAGGTGCTGCTGAGACCGCTCTGACTGTATCCATCAATGGCAGCATCCGCATGCCAAGCTATTCCAAAACACTTCCTTTCAGGGTGGCTTTGCTGCTGCTCCATGGAAGGATTAAATAAACAACACAGAGACAAAAAATACATAGTGACAATTTTAACTTTATTAAAAAGTCTTTCAAGATTTCATAAATAGCCTAATGAACTAATGGGAAGAAATTATTACCTGAGAGATGTTATCCTCCAAAACAGTATTTGAAAAGGCTCATTTATCAACAAGTTCTATGCAGCATCACTTCTCCTATCCTCTTACTGGGTTTAATCTCCTGAGGATGGAATGATTTATTCTAATTTAGGGATTAATATAAGAAATTAATTTTGTAAAATACATTTGCCTGTCATACCCAAGTGGTCAAATCAGCTCACCTCACAGCCCTTTCTAGTCTTAAAATGTAAGAAATTACCCATCCACTGAAATTACTACAAAAATATGTCAAATTTCAGAATGAATCAGTAAATAACTTAGATTACCACTATATTTAAAATTACTGTAGGTGGTAAAAACAGATAAAGTCTCAAGGCAAAGTTATTCCCTGCTTAATAAAATTCATTCTTTCAAGGACTTCTTTGCTCAGCTTTGCAGTAACAGAAATAAAATGTGTAATGTATTGTAGGATGTACAATTCCAATACTTCATTTTAACTAGTTCGCATAACAGCACTGTATTTTTAGGAATAAGCTTAATTTGAAAAGGAAAGCCATTCTCAACCTGGTTAGGGCATCTACCTAGGAAATTGTCTTCTCACTTTTCAGGCAGCTCTATGCTACAAATTATTTGTTTATGTCTTGATACACTATCATTCTAATTGGGTTGGGGGTGGAGAAATGGATGATAAAGTGTTACTTTAAGGAGACAAAAACCTTCTAGAGGGTCTAGTAGAGTCTCCTTTCAGTTAAGTCACATTAAAAAAAAAAAAAAGGAGCTAAGAAACTCTATGGGGTGCTTGGGGCTGGGACAGGGATAAATGCCAAAAGGGAAAGAAAACTCACTGCAATTGACCAAATGTTTTCTCTCTGGTGCTACATCCAGATGCAAAGAAGTATCTGACGTTATTTACCAATAAATACAAGCTACAGAGTGGCTGTGTGGTGCCCAAGAAGGAGCTGGAAGTGTGTTCAACTAAAAGCTCCCAAAATAGGCACCAGTGGATGAAAACGCAGATATTCTGGTAAAAGATTTGGGAAGGAGAATGAAATGCACAGGGAAGGAAATGGCTGAAAGCACTGTGCAAAATAGACAAAAACAAAAATTCAAAATTTGGGAAATTGGTCAAAAGAAACACCACCACCACCACTCTTTTCCCCTTTCAGCACGGGAAAAGAACCTAAAAAAAAAGTTTTGATATTTAATCTATTTGAGAGATATTGTCTGCTTACTTTACCAAAGAAAATAATTTGCTTTCATAGACCTTATGCAAGTTAGATTCAATTAGTGATCAGTTAATGCTTCCTTAATGCTCCCTACTCTGTGATGGATTTCTGCCTATGAGAGAATATTTTCCTACAGCAGAGCTTTGCACAGTACTTGAGGAAGTAAAAAAATAGCAATTCCTGAAGATCAAAGGCCCATTGTGCTATTGGCACCACTGCTCCTGTTAAAAATAATCTCCAAAATGAGGATTACTTTAATTTTGTGATTACATTCTGTATCAACAGTGTTGCTATGGCAAAACTAAAAAAAACCCTCCAAAATAAAACCAACAAAAAAAAAAAATCCCAAGCAACCAAAAACAACAACAAAAAAATCTTAGTTAGCTAGACAGTGAGCATCACTGTGCAATTCCCACTTTCTCTGTTTCACTTCAGCAAGCACAGTATTAAGAATACTGCCCAATGATGTTAATGAATCACAACTGTAATTGCATTAGCTGTGATGAGCTGTTCATAAGTAGTTGATGCAGTATGAAAGAATTACAAGGACATTCACAATCCAAAATAATCCATAGAGGATGCAAAACAATGGAGAGTATTGGTAAAAATACTTCTCTCAATTTGTACTGGACCACGATGCAGTGATGAGACGAGCCCCATCAGGTACACTGAAAGCCAGAGCTTCTTCACTAACAAACCTTCCCCAGTTCCCCAAATCAAAGTATCAAAGGGTGTGGAGATAGAAACAGCAGTGAGAAATAACTACTCCTCCCCACCACTCTGCTGTATCAGCCAGAGGAGAGAAGAAGAGGCTCAAATTTAGCAAAATATTAGATAGGATGATATGAACTATGGCACCACCTAAGAGGTCGTTAAACATCTCACTCCACCCCACAAAAAGTGGTGATTGCAGGATTATATTCTGAAATTGATGTGGCTCTGGAGAGCGAGGACTTCTCGCTCCAGCTCATGCATCAGTCCTCCTTGAATGGCTGTCTGGTATTCAGTGCATCCTTCAAACCAGAAGGATGATGAATGGGGATGGATATAACCAGATGAAAGAAAGAGATAGATATCACCAAAACAGGCTACCTCCCCGCAAGTTAGCTGAAATACAGCTTGAATTGTAAAAACAGAAGGTATAATTTCTAAGAGCATAATGCATTGCTGTTTCTAGAAGTGAAAAATCTTTCCTACTCCATCAATCCCACTACCAAACATTTTAAACTCAAGCTGTGCACCACTCATAACATTTCCCTTTTGAGGGTGATACTCTATCTAACCATGTGGTCTTGCTGTATCTGAAATACCACCATACATCCACTCCATTTTGCCAGCTATATTTGACAAGCAATGCAGATTTTAGTATAGTGAATATGGAACTGTGAAAAAAGGATAGCAAAATTTTTAAAACTGAGAAATTGAGCATTTTCCCAGTAAAATTGCAAATTTAATTTTACGCAGTATAACTTCTTAAAAATTAATATTATACATTTTTCCCCAGCTTAAGAAGAATCGGTTTCATATTGAGGCAAGGAACAAACTTCTAAAGACCTAACCTGTAAGAGATATTCCTGAACTTTTAAAATATGTATTTTATTAATAAACCCACCTGCTCTTACAGTAGTACCCAAGACAAATGCAAAGAAAAAGCAATACAAGCACTGAAAAAAGGCCTAAATATCATTGCAGTTTGCCTTATTCTTGCCCCTCTCCATATAAAATGAATAATCTTCACAGAGGTAGAATACAGTCACAACCAACAGGTTTTGTTGTTATCAAGTGTCTCAGCTTCATTGTACAATTAATCGCCTGCAAACACCATTCACTGCCTCATGTACACCTCCACTGTGAACATTATCCCATAATTAAGCAAGATAAAGGTAAACAATGTCATAACAATAAAAATATCATTTTATATAATGCAGCTTTAAAAAAAGAAAAATTACTAAAAGAAAATTCAAAGTGTCATCCCACACATTGGAAGATGGCAACTGACCAAGTGAAGTATCTAGAGAAAAAGTATTCAAAGTACCAAATGCCAACTGGGGAACTTACAGCATTCATCAAGCAAGATGGATTACAAATTAAAAATAAATAAATAAATAAATAATGGTCTATAGTATATGTCTGCTGTAGACACAGCTTTGGGCCTTTCCAAACTTAACCAACACAGTACTTTCTCGCTGTAATTTCTTGGGTTAATGATACAATCTTTGTTCATTTTGTGCTCAATCTTTGTTCATTTTGAATTTTGAGTATGCCATTACTTATTAATCCCTCTATATTTCTTTTATGAAGTGCTTCTGTTAATGAACCTATGCTATATCAGGACTGATAGCACATAAGGAAAATGAAGACATAAAAGCATACTTAAAAAAACAGCTCAAAACTTTATAGAACTACATATCCATGTTACTGAGTGACCTTTATAAAGGAAGACAATTGTATAAAGCTATAAAGATACCCAGCAGCTCTCAGCATATAATATGAAGGTACATTTTTGATCTGAGGTTTCATTACCTAAAATAGTAGAGTGACTTAGACTGCATCAATCTAGAGCTCAGTGCATTTAATGATTCCAATATTTGACTGGAAAATTTTGATGTATCCACTAAGACCAGCACACCAAAAATATACAGGAAAGCAGTAGACTGGCTGGCCATAAAGACTACCTACAGTTAACCTTAGGATTGCCAGCAGACTTTTGGCCTTAGATGCCACCAGACTTTTGGCACAGAAGAATTAACAGCCAATGCCACAACACTCATTCTGAAGACTGAGATGTCATTTCTGCATCTTTCACCCAAGCCCTCACGCAGAGAGGATAACACTACTCAATATAAAAACATGAAAAGAGAACCCATACTGTCTGCCAGCCAGACACGGTCTTCTCATGCACCAAAGAGATGCTACCACTGAACATTTTGGCAAAGCCCCATCTGAAATACTTTTTAATCAGGTCATTCCTGTTGCAAAAAAAAAAAAAAAAAACCAAAGGAAGTATCTGAACTGCAGAAGGTGCAGAGAAAGGATTTGAGGATAATCAGAAAAATGAAGAGAACAGTTTTACCAGAGATTATAATTTAGTCCTGTGGACTGAAAGCCAAGAAAAGCCAGGATTGCTCTTCCAGCATAATCACTGGGGAGGGGAGAAGCATGATTAAGTCAAAGGACAATAAAAGTGGAGTAAATGGGTGTAAACTTACCCATTAAGAAGCTTAGTCTGAAGATGTGAAGAGAATTTCTAAACAGGTTTAGACTTGAGATTGATTACTATATGAAAGATACGAGATGCAAAACCAGGGATTGGAGTCAAAAGTCCTTACATTCTTATACTTTGCTGATTTTAAGTAGTTCAGATTGGGACTTCCTTCTCTCTCTTCACTGGGTCAAGAAATGGGCAGATGGGCATCCTTGGGGCTCCTGCCTCTTCTAGGCACACTCAGCTCACCGGGCAGCCCAGGCTGCTCAAGGACCCCAGCCACCATCTGAAGCCCAGTTCCTGATTTGTCCCTTCTTGTCCAGCTCTTGAGAAGCCAGGAGGGCAGCCTGCACTGCCATCAAAACCACCCTAGGATCTGTCTAGGCCCTGACAAGAATTCTTGATTTTTCAGTAGCTGGAAAAATGTTCAGCATCAGCGCAGCACACTACAGTCTGCAAGATCACCTGGAGAGCTTACACCTTGACACTTTGCTTCAGACTTCTTGCAGACTGGATGCTCCAAGGCATTTTACAGCTTGTACACATTTTCAAGTTTGTTTTGGACTTTTTTTTCCCCAAGAGCATAAGGAATAATTAAAGAAAAAAAAAAAACCAAACTGGAAATTCAGACCACAGTTCTACAACACAGGATGAACTCTGTATCACAAGGTCAGCCTCAAACTGTAGAATGATTTGCATACTGCTTTCTTTTTCATGTAAAATGGCACGGCTTGGATAAAAAACTTCATTAGCTGTGTAGCTGTATAAAGTTGGGCAATACTTGTCATTCCCCTGTATACAAGACCCAAGTATGTAGCAGCAGGTGCTGCAATCAGGATGTTATTTCACTGTGATTATTTTTAATCTTCCAATAGAGAACAAAAGCCTATCTCATTAAAAGACAAATAGGACTAGATAACTACTTGAGGTAAAAGAAGAAACAAAATTAGAGAAAATAGAGACCCATGAGTGTTTCTGGCAAAGCACTACTGCTCTTCACAGTCTCTGCTTGTGTGTTGAATACTGCTTAAACAAGATGGGGTTAATGTATATCACCCTACTGTCTTCACTGGTTTGCTCAGACCCAGAGGAGCTGGGATTGCTCTGTAACAGAACTAAATCATTCCTGAGGTGTATTAGTTAGTAACCTAATAAGCCCCTAAAGGAGAAACAGTTTCCAGTCGTTATTGGAAGCTTCACAGGTGGTGTGGCAGAGCTAGCTGTGCCAGCAGCAATGCAAGGAAAATTACAGGAAGAGCCTCTGTCTGCATTTAAAACTGCCACAGGCAAAGTATTAAACTGTGGACTATCACATGTAGTAAAGGCAGTGACAGCAGCACAAGAAAGGTGGAAAGCAGCAAGACTCTTGCACAGGGCCTTAAGACTTTTGAGACCACACCAGTCTAGGATATAGCCAGTCCAGGAGCTGTAGTTTCCGCATTCAGCACACTGGAATAATACTTGGTTGTGAGACACTACAGAAGTAAACATTATCACTAAAAAATCTCACTAGAGAGCATTTGCACATTACAGTTGTATTATTACACTCAAATTTCTGAACAAAAAAGTATATTAATTACTATTTAATAAACAAAACCATCCTCAATCCTTTACCCAAGCCCCAAACCAGTGAACCACACTGGTCCTTTCTGCAGGAGCTCACCCACTGCCTCTGACTCCCAGAGAGCTGCTCAGGAACGTGTGCCAAGCAAGGGCTGCTGACGTGGCTGAAGAGCCATTGCATGGATGCTCTCTAACGAGAATAGTGTGCCACTGTGCAACAGAGGAAGAACAGCTGTGACTCACTTCATAGTCTACTGAACATGAAATGAGTTTGTTTCCATCTGTGATAAACGGTGCTACCGCTTGTGATCCGTATTAGGCATTGCTGCTACTATGTCTTCTAATAACATGGTAAAAATTAAAGATTAAGCAGCAGTGAGTTCTCCAGTTTCTGCTGCATGAGACAGTAACACAGTTTTGGCTGCCCTGGTCTCATTTCTAAACTCGATGATCAGGCCTGCAAAGACAACAGAGGGACAAGTGTTGGTCCATTGTTTGTCAAAATGCCCCATTCACATTGACACTAAAGGCTTGTCCCCTGCTCATTGTGAATCCCTAGCTGGGACACAGTGGGAGATGTGCATTTCCAATTATCAAGAGAAGAAGTACTTTAGTAGTTACTCAGAACATGCATCACTTTTCTAGCACCAGACCATGAGACCTAATAGCCAGACATCAATCACCCAATCCTTCTTTAAAGGGACTGCAGTAAATCTTGCAGTCCCAGCAGCCAAAATACATGAATCTCAAGTGCATTTCAAAGTCAAGCGTGGTTCCCTCATTTATCCTGAGCAGGCTAAAAATGATACATCCTTACAAGTTCCCTTAGCCATCCTTCTACCACATGGACCTAGGGCAGCACCAGGCCCCACAGCAATGAACGCTGCCCAAGCCAGTATTAGTGCCATAGAGATGGTGGCCTTTCTACATTTGTGGGGTTAAAAGTCTCCATGTGGTTTATTTGAGAGTAAAAATGGGATGGCATGCAAAAGTCTAATGAATACACATTGATTTCAGCAAATATTTAATGAAGTGGCATCCAAATTAATCATAAAATATTATAATGAAACTAAATATTTTGACAGTCAAACAGTTGGATTCATTATTACTGTCACCCTTCTTATTCAATTATTATATCATTTCATGTCATGACAGTTAAAACAAGTTTGTGTGTTAGGACAAAAACAGATAACAGCTTTTCTTTCCAATTCTGAATGGAAAAACCTGAAACATTGTGATTTCCAGTACAGTGCAAATTTCAGTTTGTGGCTAACTCAAACTGTCAAATCTTGTCAAGTCAGCAGATTCTCTCCCTTCCCCTGAAGATGCATTCTGTCAGCAGAAAGTATAGGTGCTTTTAATGAAGAAATAAAGCTTCAACAGAAATTCTCAGCAAGGTTTCAGGGTTGTGTGCATTTGTGCTATCACTGTACCAGTAGTATACTTGTTTTATTCACATTGCAACAGAAGTCATCAAATTAAAGAAAGAAAAAAATTACTTTTTCTCCAGACCAGTACATTTCATGGGTTTCAGAAGCACAACCTTTATACTTCCCGCTCCTCTTTGATACAATGCCAAAGATGTGACAGATGCAGTATAGCTATAGGAGGTTCCCAAACAGTTGTACCACAATCTACCTCAAAGTGGTACCCAAACACTGCTTCAAGAGTCTAACATCTCTTCCTGAGCTCAAGCCCAGCTAGGCACAGAGCCAGGAGCTGCTGCCGCTGACAACAGTAACATCTTTGCAAATCTAATTCAGGAAAGCAAATTTTTTTAGTGTAGGACTGGAAGTCACAGGCTTCTGAAGTTTAATTGCAGTCTAAAAATGATTCCCAGAGCATCCTCAGGTGCATCACTGTCTTTCATCTGTCTGATACACAGCCTTACTTTTCCTCACAATTTCATCTTGGTGCCTTTTTCAGCTAGGCATAAGGTATGATTTCACATACCAAATCCAAACACCTTGAAAATAACAAGCATTATGTTTCACAAATTTTTATGAAAAGGTAAACAAACATTAGACCAAGCATTCATTCTGCTTTTGTATCACACTGCACCAACTTCTTAGGAATCAGAAGAGCTGAATTTCATGGATTGTTGTTAAAAGTAATTTTAAAAGGAAAATCAAATTAACAAAATGCAGGGGTCAAATATTGTGGAAGTTTTTAGACATTTATGAAAACCTTTGCTCTTGAACTCAGAAAAAAATTGCAGCCCAAACACCAAAACATGGGTCTCCATGAACACTACACCCCAACTCTAATGTAGTTTCCTGACAGAGGACAAGGACACAGCAGTGCTTGCAGAGGGGAAAAACAAAAGCCCAGGAAGACCACTTCTTTGTGGGTTAAGCTAGATCCTAACAGACAGCAATTGAGTGATGAAGAATACTTTCACTTTTTTGGCATTTTACTAGGAACATTTTTACTCTGAAACTGGTTAAATACACAGGCAAAGTAAAAGCACTCTAGCTTAGATAATTGGAAGTAAGGTAAAGCCCTGTGCTTGGAAAGGACTGCCTGCCCTCAGGGAAATCCTGCCACAGCTTTGGCTATTTCAGAAGCCAAAAATTTTCTCTGGAGAAATTATTTTTATGAGCTACCAATGATTCATCCTTGGCAGAGCGATTCAACTTTAGTCAGCAAAGCTGAACTCCAGCAAGAAGAGGAAAATCACCCTAGTCTTTCTGTCATTGCAGTGGCAGAACTGAATACCTTCTTGTTAGCAAGTCCCCTCCAGAGCATCGTTGGGTGCAAGGAACATTACAAATACAATTTATCAAGGACACACCAACGCTGGCAGTAAGAAGCTCATTACAGGGAGTAGCTATCATCATGTGACAGGTAGTCCCACCTCCAGAATTTTCTGTGGCACAAAGCTCCTACTACTCAGCTTGTCTCCAAGGGTTTAATTACCTTCTGGAAATGAAGCATGGTTGTAAGGGGAAACTTCTGGGAAAGATTCAGTTTCATGAAAATCAGTTAAATCCTGGAGGCTTTACATGTGCTAAAAGGCTTTAAAAGACCATGTCATTTTGTCAGTGGGCTGTTTAGCAGCAGACATTTACTGTATAAAAATCATTATCTGATTTAGTCTTTTATTAGCTTTGTCACCACACCAGAGAAATGAGATGAACTAATACCATCACAGTTGCTGTTTTACAAACGTACAAGAAATGCTCAAAATTAGCAAACAGCTCCTTCATATGACCAGGTCTATTCTGACTTCAGCAAAAATCATTAGAAGAGGTTTGAGGGTATGGTAATCATCTCATTTTTTCTTCAGCTAGAATTACTTAAATATAGAAAAGATCCTTTGCAGAGAGGATAGCGGTAAAGACAGCATGTCAAAGATAATGACTTGCACAGCTAATCCCCATGTATCACACTGCATATTTACCCCTTGATGTAATAATATCTGTGTTTCTCTAAATAAGACTTCATCAACACTAATATCACTGGCAGAAATAGGACAGAGAATGTAAATCTTGCAAGTAGGTTTTATAAATAATATCAGTAATTTTTTTCCTTTCCATCTAGCTTCCATTCCAAAACCCATTTGTCACAATGCAATAAAACAGTAATGCTGGCAATCTGCAGGTGATGGTAAAAAACATACCACCTTCAACTAGAAGACACATGCCTGATGCAGCCCATTCACCACTGCAACTTCCTTTCTAATCTCAGATGTCTTGTGCAACCTCAGTACCCCTAGGTGATGCATGGCTTTCACAAAGCCCAAACTGGATTTTCAAACATTTTTGGTGGGTGCATAATTAGCATGTGTCTACAGAGGTGCTGATCTACAGCTTCCAGATCCAAATTGGCTCAGTAGCAGCTCACAAGCAGCATGCATTCAGGTCAGCACAGACTAACACACAGCTCACTCTCACTCTCCTCAAAACTTTACACTTCCCAGGATATTCCCTGTAATCCAGTTGCGGGGGATAAGTCACAAGGCCTCATATTTTCACTTCCAGTTTAGGAGGGATGAATCTCAAGTGTTTGGTGGTAAAATCAAGACCTACACCTTCCTTCCTCTTTCCCAGTCATCTTTGGTTGGACTTGCAAAGGCCTCTCTTCTCCTGTGGGATAGGGAAAAAAAAATGACATCCCTCCCTTGCTGTACCCTGAGGGGCAAGGACAGGACAGCATGGTTGCCTCAATATCCCCTTTCACAGAGAGTCTGGTGCAGCTCAAAATTATTCGTGTACCCATGTGTCCAGTGGCCATCTGTGCAGTATCCATGGTTAATGCCATGCAGCAACCAGAGTCCAGAAAAGGAAGCAAGGATGTTCAGGTGGCCTAGGGCAGACAGGTTCCTGTCACAGGTTCCCCATCCTTGTTCTACAGCTTCTCATAACAGCGCCAGACTTCCGTGCACGGCATGAATCACAATCCATTTATCCTTCTTCCTAATGGAAATCACAGGCTTGCTAGAATCGTATCAATAAAGGGAAAGAAACTGTTTGCTGAAGTGAAGGAGATGAGCTGGAGGGCAGCTGAGCAAGTTGAAATGTTTGCTAACACTAATATTTCAGCATTATATTAGAGTAATAGTAGAGCCCTCCTGCTTAGAGTAATTTGAAATAAGCTGGAAAAGTTTCAAATATAACAGGAGCATGGGACTATTATCACAGTAGCACAGATCTTGGAATTTGTGCCTCTCAGAAAACCTATCCTACAGTCTCCTTTAATATAGTTATTTAATTCCTTAAACTCAGACTAATAGAGAATGACCTAATTTTTTAAGTTTTTTAGAAAACAGGAAGGATATGTTTTGAAACAGCAAGAGAAGCCACACCAAAGTGATTTGTGGATATATTTTGATGTCATTCATCATGATTTTCTTTAACTCTATTTTAATTTTATTGTTTAATTGCTTTAAGGGAAGGACTGCCAATCTTCTGAAAATCCACTGAATGGGTCTTCTGTAAAATACTTTTTAACTTCAGAGAAAAGGTGGAGGGTTTCAACTCACTCTATGTTCCACAGAAATTATATCACCAATTTACAGTCATCTACTCTTAGAATGAATGCCTACTCATCTCCCTGCCATACCATGAACCAAAAAATAGAAATTAATCCAAATTGTCTATGAACACCTCAGCACAAGCACTGATCAACTCCAGAACTGCTCTGTCAACTCAAAGTACCAAAGGATCTGACCCCAAATGTTTCACTGCATGATAAGGAGTGAAAACATACCTGAGTCACATTTTCCACTTCAGAATTTAAAAAAATTAATAGCTTATAGTACTTTATGTAGTCATCCAAGGCTCCCATCCCCCAAAAAAGAAGGGAAAGGAGAGAATGATGGTTTCTTTTGCTTTATCATTATAGAACTGGTATATCCTGGCAAAACATCTTTTAGTATAAATTGATTTTCAACTGCAGTACTTCCAGAAGTAGACTACCTTGTATCATGTCCAAAAGCAGATATAAACATTAGGAAAAAACTTACAAGGTTGCTGAAGTTAAGTTTAAATTAAATATTTATTTTTCTCTTTTGCCTTCAACCTTTACTTTTTATGATAACTGTTTTATTTCTGTATTTAAGGGGATACAGCAAAAAAAGACATTTAAATATGAGCTTGAAATTGCATTTCAATATGTTTTATATTCTGATGGGGATGGAATTACTTCTTTCACTAACTCCACATCTGAGTTACTGACAGCTCATTCTCAGCACACTAATTCACTGCTAATGATGACACAGTGGATGAGACCATTTCAGATAATACCTAAATATTCAGCAGAACAGCTTCATTCAAAACATCAACACCTTTGTTACTGTAAATTTTCTCCACCTTAAAAAAAAAAAAAAGGCAACAACCATTGGTTTACACTGAAAAAAAACAAAAGAAAAGAAAAAACTCACTCTCACCCCAGGTTTCCGCCCACCCTTTCTGCATTTAGCACAGCAATCAACAGTACACTGAAGCCTTTGTGAAACTGTCCTTCAGGACAGCAACAGATAAAGCCATTATGAATTCTAAATATAGCATTCGAGATACAAAAAATTAAACAGTTGCACAGAATTATTATTAGCATGCATATTCTTACAAATCAACACTTATTTTGAACCCGAAAAATAGATGTAAAATTATATAGTTAATGGGTTTCTGGTAAGTGGGTACTTTAATCCACATCAGGACAGCTGAAGAAAATACCTTTTGAAAGGTGAGAAAACTCAAGGTAATGAAACATATTGCAACCTGTGTTGCGCTTGGCGGACATTGCCGAGAAGAATGAACACTTGCCATTCATTACCCCACATCTCTTCTATACTATGGCTAAATGGAAAGCACTTTGTTAAGGTGCACTAGCTATTATTTAGGTTCTACATTTTGAATTTGTTTAAAATGAAGTCATAGAGGCTCAGGCCTGTGCAAATATTGCAACCATTAGTTCCTGTTGATTTCTTCATCGCTGTTTCCAGCATGTAAAGGGAGCTCCAGTCAAGCAAAGGACCCACAAGGGATGGATTCAAGCTGAACAGTGAGGTGATTCGTGATCTTTTCAGAGTAAAGGAATAGTTTACAAGCAGAACAGAAAGACCCCAATCAACTGATAAGAAATTTTCTCCTAGTAATTTCACTGCTTAGTATTACATGCGCCTCACTTTCATGGAATGAACAAGGAAGACAGGTACAGAAGAACTGACAACTTGGCACTGGCTGACAAAGGATGTTCACACACAGAGTTCAGTGTTTCAGAGGTAAAATCCTGCCTGTTGCATCCCAGGCACAAGCACATGTTGCAAGGAAAGATGGGGAAAGCGTGTCCTCGCACCAGCCAAGCTTTACACTGGGTTACAGCACAACGACTGTGAGCCGGCAACACACACGGAGCCCTGGACCCCTGCACTCTCAACAGACCACAAATGTCTGTATCCAGCAAGGCTGCATAGCTGCTCCCCACTCTCTAAGTACTAAATGGTGACATCCATTCCTCCATGTGAAGCATGGCAGGGAAGAGAAACCCAGAAATCCCGATCTACCTCCAGCGAGGCACCCATGGCAGCGTGACAGCAGCCACAAACACTTAGAGACCATGTCTGAAACTTTTGAGCTAGCCAGAGGCAAAGTCTCTGCCACACCGAGTCTGGCCCAGCTCATACAAAACTGAGATGTTTTGGGATCTTTCTTACCCCCTGCCTTGTGTTTGTCTTCTTGGCCTACTTGTTGCTTGGTGCAGCTCAGCAGACAGATTTGGTTGTTGGGGACCAGCATGTAACCACCAGACCAGTAACAGCAGGCTCAGCACAAACAAAAACCAAAACAAAACAAAAAACAAAACAAAACACACAAAAAAACCCCAAAACCAACCAACCAACCAACCACAACAACAAAAAAAACCCACAAAAAAAAAA
>VXAD01003680.1:1272477-1325735 GCA_013399195.1 Dicrurus megarhynchus | reverse complement strand
AAAAAAAAAAAAGAAAAGGGATTTTAAATGAGTCTACACCGAAACCTTTCAATAAAGCTTCTTTCATGAAGGGTTTAAAATCAATAGAACAGCACTCTTGCTGTAATTACTCACTGATAGTTCAGGACAGAAGAACTGCAATGGGATGAGAGGCAGAAGGCCAAATTCATATCTGATGTAAGCAAAAAGACTGTTCAGAGTACAGCAAGAACCGTAACCTCTCCTTACATGTCAGAACGTGACCCACAGTGCTCAAAAATCACTGCTGCTGATCACTCAGATGAGACCATGGTGAGATTCAGGCATCTACATTAATCAATAAAGACAAAGAAAACCTGAAGTGTACCATTCATTCACTTCATGATTTAATTACTCTTTTAAAGAATAGTTGCAGTCTTAATAGGATAATTTTGATTCATTCAAATGGTTTCTGAAGTTCTTGCATACCTTCCATTTTTCTGATGTAACTCATTTACAGCTGAGGAAAGCCTCCATTTACAAGGCTATGACTCTCCTCTGTCAGTTAATAGCAATTCCTACCACCAACATGCAAGCTGTCAGTCAGACAGACATTTGCTATAAACATCTTCATTTCCTTTTATTTCTGCAGACACCTTTAAACAGCACCACTGCTCAATTCATAAGCCATATTAGTGCAACGTCTCTCTAGACAGTCTCGCATAAAATTAAATGCCCATTTAGCAGCTTACAAACCTTATAGCAGTTGGTTTATTTTCACTCATTATTGTAACAGAGCAATCAAGAACAGACTATTACAGCATCATGTAACATGGCTTCTCTATCAACCCACTGGCATCAAATTAAATGGATATCTGAAAGATGAAGTAAAACCCTTATTTATATCTGACGGGTTTGTGACGCTACTAAACAAATAATGGCTGCAGACAGATTTCTAAAATCAGGACAGCTCAACTCACCAAGGGTTAACCTGTTCACACACCAGAACCTAAGCCTTTCTCTTGCTTAAGGACTGTTTAATTATGTATACCAAGTGCAGCAGTTCCAGCAGGAAAGATTAAAACAGACTCTCTCAGCCTAATGCAAGGACATTTAACCAGAACATTGCAAGGCTACAGACCTGTGTCTCCCAGGTTCATGTGGGTATCACAAGAATCAGGGCAAAAATTTCATTTCCCAGTAACATAAATGAATGAATAAATAAACAAACAAACAAACACATCTGAAGGGTCTTAGTTAGACACAGAAGTAAGGTTTAGAAGACAACTTTCATATGAAACTGGATTTTCTGTTCCTGACCATCTCGTGAAGTGCTTAAAAAGTGCTTGGATGCTTTTGAAGTACCAAAGAGGGTATGCAGCATGCCCACCAAGTGATATTTTTCACTCGCATGGAAATAATAAGGTCCTTTAACTTAAAAATTGATTTTCACAGGGAACAAAAGCTCTCAGAACCAACCATTTAGGATGCTTCATGGCACCTCTCATTTATTCCATCAGTTTGCCCTCAATCCATAATTACTAAGAATACTTTTTGAAACACTCAACACAACCCACAAGTGATGGAGGACATCCTTATGTTACATATTTTTCTTTCTGCAATATAATCTGCATTAAGCACATTCCTTTGACCAAACCACCTGAATCCCTGTCTACCTTGTCCAGCCTGATCACGACTGTTTTAACATTCAAAGTTTCAGAGCAGTTTGATAGTTAATATTTATGGAAGTTCGGGAAAAAGCCCTCCACGCAACCATAAAACCCAAACCCATCATCTTCAGTTTAAACAAACAAACAAAACAGATTAAAAAGACAACAGACAACTCCATCTCTAGAAGAATGCCCAAAGCAGCTTACTCCTCCTAACAAATACAATAATATGCCCTGGGGTGGGGATGCACAGCAGTGGCAGGTGTGGAGCCAGTCTGCAGAAGTAAACTGCTCCTTCACCATCCCCAGAGAGGACCAAGGCCTTCTAGAGCTTCTAAAGAGCTGAAGAGAGTTACCCTGGACTCCGTATGGAGCCAGCACGTTCTGGCTGACATTGCAAGCCCTGGATGATGCTTGGAAACCAGCAACAGCATGGCACAGCTTTTCTCCCTTGTGCTGTTCTGTATCTGACTACTGCAGCATTTTGTTTTACAAGTACTGTAGCAACACATTTGCACCAAGATGAAACAATCATGCATATGAATTTGCGGTTCTCTGCAGAAGATACTAAAATTATTTCTGGACTGCTTTCCTATTCCAGACAAAATCTGGTTAAAGAAAATGAAATTTTCTATAAATTAGTGGAAAGCAAAAATAATTTATATGGACATGGAATCAGATAATGAGAAAAAAATACAGTAACAAAAGCAAAATGTCCCTTTTACCACCTCCCAGCAGAAAAGCCAAGGAACTCTCAATAACGAGAGGATTAAGGATCTCAAATAGGATCTCTTTTTTTTGCACCCTTTCTACTGATCACATTAAATTTCAGAGAGAGGAAGCATCTATGATTTTATTTTACAAGCCCTTTGGAAAAATAAGATAGATTTCTCAAGCAACGGGAACTCTTGAAGTTTTTCCTATCTTTTTTCTCACAAATACATGCCTTCAGGGAGCTCTTCCTGCCCCTCTTTCAAGCACAAGCACTGACATAAAAATCAAGAACTCTGGGGCAGACAAACAGCAGATTCCCAGAAGCCCAGGGTATATGAATACGGAGCTCTCTGACAAAGTCTCAGAACTTTCCAGAGCAGTTTTATTTTTATTTGCTGTAATTTAAGGTGAAACTGTTACAACTAGAACACAAGCAGTAAGAGGAGGGTAATGTGCACTGGGCACTTGGAACAACCTTCTTTAGGTTCTGTTAGCTCGGTACTAAGAGCTGCACTTTCCAAGCCCTGTTCACTACAGGGTTTGTATTAAAAATTCAAATAACAAAAACATAAAACACTGCACAGAGCCAGTGTAAAAATAATGGTAATGGAGCATGTGTGCTCATTTAGTGCAACTTTTTAAATAAACATTCAACAAATTCTGAGAAGCAAACTCTGCAAAGCAGCGAAATACTTGCATGACGCTCCCCATACCACATTTTAGTCTATGCATTCTGGTCTGTTCTCTTATGAACCCCATTTTTAAGTATTCAACAGCAGCATGAAACTGACCAAACTCTTCAGTTCCCTAAACATATTAATTTCAACTTGAAATGCTGAAATGAGGTCAAGGGAAGCCAGTTGATGCACTCTTCATGGATTTCAGAGAAGCTTTTGATACTGTCTCTCCCAGCATCCTTCTGGACAAAATGTCCATCACACAGCTGGATAAACATGTCATTCAGTGGGTGAGCAACTGGCTCACGGGCTGAGCACAAAGGGTTGTAGTGAATGGGGTGACAGCAGGCTGGTCACCCGTCACTGGTGGGGCTCTGCAGGGCTCCATTTTAGGGTCAGTTCTCTTCAGCATCTTCGTAAACAGCTTGGATGCATGACTTGAAGGCATACTGAATAAGTTTGCTGATGATACTAAATTGGGAGGAGCTGTTGGCTACTTTGAAAACAGAGACAGACATCTTGAAGAGAGACCAGGACAGAGTTCAAGAAACTATTGGAAAAAGCTCCCAGGTGCATGGTAGGATTCTCTCAGGGCGGTTCTGTGCAGAGCCAGCAGTTGGACTTTGATAATCCTTGTGGGTCCCTTCCAACTCAGAATACTCTATGATTTTATGAACATCCCAGCAGGGTAGGTTGCTGGCATCTACATTCATGGGAGGCAAAAAATCAGAGTAAAAAGTTATCAAAATTACAGCCAGGCTTCATTTGTGGCTCATGATAGACTGGAAACAATGTTACTGGGCTGCACCAGCCCCTCACAGCTGGGCACTCAATCTCACATCCGCCTGCACAGAACCAGTCAGTATGGCAGAGTACATTCCCATCAGTGAATGTGTTATCACCGTGTGCTGCTCGCTGATCCCTAGCCAGCAAATATTTAGAGAGCTCTGGGCAACCCAGTTTTCCATCAAGCAGAAAACCTGCCAAGCTTAGCCAGCACTGAGTGCTCTGTCATTAGGGGCACACCTTACTAAAGATTTAGAAATGCTAACTGCTGCCGTCCAGAGAGTAACAGTACCATTTATTCTGAGTGCAGCACACTTCTGAGCATGGTATCAAATGCCAGAAACTTTAATTTATATCTGATATAGAAGTATCCAGCTGGGCTGTCAAAAATGCAGCTTTGTATTGTTTCCTAAGAACATAACTATGTTACTTGCAATATAAATCCACTTCTACACTTGCTTCATATTTTTGCGCTCAGATATGTTTCTGAATTCAATAGGTCAGCTCTGCAAAGTAACAGTAAGTTGCTGTTCATGCTTATTCCTATTTATATCAAAACATTCCCTTCTAAGGACCTGGCTCTCACAATGTTGAATCTTGTGGTGATTCAGTAAAAGACCAAATGGTAAGACTAGTATTATGTAACAACAGTTCTCAATAGTTAATAACTCACAACAATTCTAAGAAAAGAGCTAAGAGAACAGAAAGAAAACAAGTGAAATCACTTCCTGAAGTTGTTTGAGCTGGTCAGTGGTAGAAGAGGCAACAACAGAAATTTAAGCCTGCTGCCTCTTCTTTCAGCATTCAACTGACCATAATAAGCACTAATGCGAGCTCTCTCTTCTTAATGCCGCTTTCCACAGCCAACATAAACCAAACCAACTTGAAAGCCTCAAGTTAAAGGACAACAGTAAGTCAAGAGTAAAGTGCATGTGTATAGCAGTTGTCACTTCTCTCATTGACAATATGAGGTCCAAACCTCAGCTCATTACGCCAAGGGCCACCTCCAAGATATAAGCAGGCCCTGCTGCAGTTTCCTGACTTCGTTATCCTGGTTATGAGCAATAGTCCAGTTAAAAGGATTTAAGAGGATAATAAGCAGAGGCTGATCAGCTCCCCACAGAAGTTCAGCATTTCTAGACAAGCAGAGAAAAGACAAATTTAGATGTAGGTCAGCAGGTCTTGCAACATCATAGACACTTTCTTCAACATTTCATCACCAAAGTGTGACTACCAGGCCATGTTTAAAGTCTTGACTTAAAATCTGGGCTTACTACATCCTTTTTTGAACACAAGTACTCCTAAGACATTATAAGGGAGGACAACGACTGTGCCTGCATAAATATTTTGCAGTTCAGGGTAACACTGTCCTTGCGAAAGAATTCCATTTCCTGGACAAGAACAAGAAAACCAGGAAATTTCATCCAAAAGCTTGGAACTCAAATACTAAAGATGGTTAATATAGCAAAATGTTTACATGCATTATTTTCAGCCAACTGTGGTATGCAAAAGCTGTTTTGTTTACTCAGTTACGGTAGGCAGGCAAGTTGCCAAATTCAGTCTTATGCCTATCCTTTCAATTCTTCCATGAATATGGATAGGACTAAACCACATATCATTTGTTCAGATCTTCATCAGGAATCACTCATGAGTGGAATTTTCACCAGCATTGAGAGGAAGCACTTTGCCATTGGCACTATTCTATTTCCTTTAACATACCTCTTGGGTCTGCATCTCATTTTTAAAAGTGATAACAACAGATAAAATTTGAACTTTCTGTTGGCACTGTGACAAAATCTTAGCCCTTTCAACCACCCATTCAGCTCTGGTTTCTATTTCTCAGAGCACTTCCATCTAGATCCACCATGACTTGAATGAAGATCTTATTATGTTTGCAGTTGCATTTATGAACCCTAGCACTGTCTCAGAAAAAGAGGAAAAGGCATAGCATTGTTATAACATTAACAATCTACTGAGATAGATATAGGTATACATATACATGTATTTATACATATAGTCAAATCCTAGGTAGACAATGATGGGAAGGGACAAGGGCATAAAATCAGAGCTGCTTTTGTAACAAGATTAGGTTATCATATATAAAACTGAATTATGAAACATTTTTTTCTGCATTCATTGCTGACTTAAGAAACATAAACTATGCCTGAAAGTTTGTAGCAGTGTCTGTCTTAGCAGCAATCCCATTTGGTAACTGTGAATGATGCAATCCACCCTGACAAAGCACTGAAGCCTTGAGATCTTCACCACTGCTCTGGGGACCATGGAGCAAGGCACATTGTGACATCTGAACATCATCTCAGACCAAGTGGCTCCTAGATGTACTTCCCAGGACAGAAGCAACACTCCTTTGAACATCCTTCAGAAAAAAACATTTTTCCTTTCAGAAAGACATACATTGTAAACACAATAAATTGCAGATGAACAAGAAACAAGAGGATGAAAAAAGGATATTTAACAGAGTTTTGCACTTAGCAGCACAGGTGAGTTTTTCCTGACTAATCATCTTGTTACGTCTTCCATTACAGATTTCCAATATGCATAAAATTTGAAATTAAGCAAGCTAGTCTTGTTAAAAGGATATATCATGCCACATTCAAACTAAATTTTCTGGAGAATCAATGTGAAAGAAAATATATTTCCAAACCTCTCCTTTTTTTCATGTGAAATAGAATTGTCAGTTCCTCAGCCTTCATGGGAAGCCTGGCCACCTTCAGGTCTCTCCACAGGGAAAAAGAGATATACCATCCAGGAAAAAAGAGCCGCTCTTCATGTTTCTAATACAATGTTCAGGAAATAAAGATAACCATAAATATCTGATAAAATACTCCAAGACTATAAGCTGAAAGATTTCTACTGTTCAAAATAGCTGAAATCTTTGCAGGCCTCATGCAAGTAACGTGTAGGATGAGCTTTCAGTGATGGTATTTCTAACAAAACTTTCCTGTCTGCCTGGAGGTCAATGTGCATTATTTTTTAATCCAGAGTCAGTTAAACATGGCATGAAGGCTATGAGAACAGAGTTATCTTGATCGAAAGGCTCGAAGGTGATTGAGTCAATTTGTAGCTGCTGAATTTTTCTTTTAAAGATGTTGGAGTCCAGAATGCAGAAATGCTGTACCTCAGCATTTCTAACCTTTGTCCATGGAGAAATCTATATACTCTCTGGGAAGAATTAAAACCTACACTGGTGTGAATTAGGTGATGGGATATTATGTAAGGTTGTCACAGGGTGAAAAATCTAGACTTTTTAGGGTTGTTAATATAGTAAATAGATAAAAGCAAAAAACTTCAAAATGGAGGAAGATAGTTGTGTTTTAGATCTTCTTCTTCTAGTGCTCCATATTCTGCAGCAGAGGTAATTTCGAATGATTGGATAAAAAATTCTGCAGTTCCTGTCTACATGACAGGGTGAATTATTGAACATTGGTAGAAAAATGACAATATCTTTCGTTTTAAGTTTTCATTGGATGATTTACCTTTAAAAAGAGTGTGAAATCAAGATAAGCAGCCATTCTTGGCATTCTTTGCTCTGTGCTATGTCTAATACCCAGCTATGGTCTACATTTCTCTGATAAGACTTAATAAACAACTATCTACAAGCTAAGAAGACTGAAGGTCCTATTCTTTACGGCACCTAGCAAAAGGTATTAAAATTTCCCTCATCAGGGGAAAGAAAATAATTTACAGCACGGAACATGTCAAAAGATCCTCAGACTTAAGAAACTGCACTGGGTGGCAATTAGAATTCATAAAAGTATTTGAGCACCTAGTGAACACCAACAATTTCATTACGGAATTTGAATAGTATAACTGATCGAGTCCTAAAAAACACAACTCATTTTTGTAGACAGTTCTGAAAGTGATTTCTTGGCCTCAGTCTCACTCAAAAAATGAGGCAAAAAACCCCAAACCACCAAAACCTTCAACTAATTCAAATACATGAGCAGCTTAGGTAAACAATGGTCTAGTACCCTTATCAAAAGGTCACTGTAAAACAACTTTGTCCAGTACATTACACAAATCTGAGAGTTTTCAGATCTTCACACCTAGAGAGTAGGAAGAACTACAGATGAGCTGAGTGAAACTGCTGACTAACCTCTGCCCTGTGGGAAAGCACTGCACTCCATACTGCTTAAGAGAGCTACCCTCTGCTCAACAGAAATAAAACATGTTTTAAAATTATTAAGCACAAGAAAGGGCAAGAGAGGTGGAGTAGGGGAGAGAGAGGCAAGGGAGAGAAAGGGAGAAAGATCAAGTGCCTTCAAACACCAAGCTGCCCTACTTAATAAACAAATTAAGAAATTGAATATGGACTGGTGGTTTGACTAGTAAGACATCCCAGGGCCTCAGATGCCCCACTCTTCCTAAACAGCTCATGCACATGTGGGGGGGCCTGAAGACACAGTAAGCTAGTGAATGGCAAGCTGATGAGCAACTTTACAGCTCACTACCTCTTCTTCACCAGTTCCCAAGCATACTCATAGATGCTTTCAAAATGAAGTAAATAAGCATGTTTGCAAAGGGTCTTCCTGCACTGCTCCTGGAAAGGCAACGAAGGCTCTGTGAGCTCACACCTTACCCCACCACACTGGCACTACCTTAGCTGGGCAGAAGAGCACAAAGCATCAACCAGCACCACAGAATACCGGAAAGAAATTCTTATATCAAAGTGTGGTAACTTTTATTCTGAAAGCTTATTTGCATGGCAGAGTCACTCCTGCGAGGGCCATCATAAGAAGCTGTTTGTACTGATCTGCTGGACACAATTGCTACAGACCAGAAATAGCCCCTTGTGCTTCCATCTCATCTAATTCAGCTCCAGGGTAGGAAGAGATATGAAAAGGTATAAACATGATAGTCCATAGGTAATAAGTTTCAGACATTCTGGTGGTCTCCACTATAGGAGAACAATATCATCATACTTTTTTAAGTAGAAAAAGCCCTCCAAATATTCTTCATAGTTATCTCAACATATCTCCAGGACTAGCAGTAAGCACTAAGTGACTAACTGAAAGAAAATGAGTTAGTAATGATTTGACAAGTCAAGCTCCTTTAAGTCTTGGTAACAACTAGTGCACTTTGACTGCATCGGAAGTCATGCCTCTATACCCTTCTTCCTCACAGTTCAAGGAGAGAAAGGTTTATTATGTACCCACCCAACCCTCAAATATGGAATTGCTGCCATGCCAAAGACAAACAATGGATACAAACGTCTGTTCAAAAACAATGGATTTCTCATGTTGTAGTCAATAAACACAAATAAGCACAGAAGCATGTTGTTTTGCATAGACATGCATAAGCCTAGTTGTACTGAATGACACATACATGTCAGAGTACTGAATTAGATCAAGGGAAAAGGAAATGTAACATAAGATAGTCAGGTTTCACCTTTGGTAAGATACATATTCTTGATAAATCCACTAACAACTGAAACACAAAAACATTTCTGAATAAACTAAGTAGTGTTAACTTTGCAGTAGTCAAAAACATCTAAACCTGAATCTTGCTTACACATATTTCACAGGGAAATTAGCCCACATTTGAAGCATAAGTAATACATAAATCTTGTAACTCACTGAGCATGACTACCCCATCCTCAGCAGGTTATGCAGAGGTCAGCAGACACCAGCAGTGCATCTTCAGCCTTACAAGAAAATCATCAGTTATTTCTCTCTCAGTAGATGGCAGCTTCACAACAGACATCCGTCACCAAAGAAGTCACCCGTAAGGTTTGACCAGCAGGCAGAGCCCAGCACTTGACATAGCGCCAATGAAGCCAACTGCTACATCTGATAGAAAACACCAAATGTTCATGGTCATCCTACTCACTGCCTTTGAGGGAGCAGCCCATCCCCACACTATCCTCTTGAGCAATACGTGCTTCTGGTAAACCTGCTATTGCCCACAATACTACAAACAATATCCATTGTGTTCAAATCACAAAAAACCTAAACCACTAGTACACACCTGAGGGAACCAGAGCATATATGTAATACGTCTTGCACCACTTCCTAGTCTGTAATACATCACTTTTCTCTTTGTAAAAGTAACTAAGATGCCTCTTCAGAAGAGTTTACTGACAACACCATATGAAAAAAGCCACTGCCAATGCCCATTGCACTTCTGCTGTGCTGATGGTTGGGTTTAGATTCTTTGGTGTGATACAAATGTAAGAACAGAAAAAGCGTTTCACGGAATTTCATGCATGGAGAATTCGTACTTTGAGACAACTGCATTTCTCTTTTCATATTTCAGACATACTGTTTGTATGAAGTAGAAAGGAATGTTTGAGAAGAGTCTAAGAATTACCTATGAAAAAAAATCCAAAAAATTGATTTTTAAATGCTGATTGTTTTCATATTGACACTCTTGTTCCATACTAACTTCTTCGTCTAACAGGAGTTTATCCAATTTTCAAATGGATTACAAAATTACAAAAAGGGAGCGTAATATTTAGGTTGGGACTAATCTTAAAATAAATTCTCAGTGTTTGGATTTCTTAATATCCACATCTGTATTGTGAAGACAAGGTCCCCTTCTTTTGGCATTCTTAATACTTTGAAAAATTAAACTATTTTCTTTGGAATCATCTTCTCAGAGTTGACGGAAAACTGATGGGAGCACTTCTGTTAAATAGAGTAGACTGCAACATGTTCCATAGGTCTATACACGGAGAGTGACAGACCTCCACTTACGCATGCGCCCATTGGATCAAAGTAAATGAGAATGGGGACATTTCTGACTCAGTACCAACTAACCTTTACAAAAGTTAGAGCCATGCAGATATTGTCCTTCCTAAGCAATATACATGCCTTCCACAGCTTTACTGTTCTGAAGACCAGAGTGAGTATGATCCCCACCTCCATGCTGTTTAAAACCAGCAAGTAGGGAAGCTACTGGAGTCCTTATCAAGGACTTACCTGCATTTCAGATAATCACTCTGGCAGTAGCACCACACTAATGCAATCCAAGGCACTCAACAATCATTCAGGTCCCAGGAAACATACTCAAGCCACCCACAAAGGATAAAACAACAAGGAAATACGTATAAAAAAAGTGGACGTTTACAGCACAGGTTAACATGAACATCAGATGATGTACTGAGCCACAACCCTGAAACTTCTTCAGACTCTGTGTGTTCATACTGTATTTCCACTGTAAGAGCTTTAATTATCATAAGTTAATCACATCCCCAAGGCATTACAACGCAACAGGCAATGGCGGATGCCTCTAATCCCTCTGGGGTGGAATTATTTCATAACCACTACGTTTCAGGGTTACCTGATTGCCATTATGGAAAATTTTATACTCTCTCCTTTCTCAACCCAAGCCTTTTAAAATTAAATACATCTCTGACCTATTTTACACAATCCAAATTCTTTCCCTTAACATGCAGTGTAGGACTTTGTTCTTTTCTTCAGACAGCAGACAAAGGCTAATCTCCCTCCATCCTCTTCCCCCCATCTCCCCCCACTCTTCATGGCACATCCAGCACAGTATAAACTATTTAGAGGCAGTACTTTTGAAGGTGACAGACTGTATTTGAACACAGATTTGTTCATTGTTTGATGTACGAAGGATTATGATCCTCAGCTCCACAATGAGAATTCTATAAAAGACTTGTTGCTGTAAGAAACCAGGGTCAAATACATGCAGACGTGTTTTCGGCTACAGCTTATCACCTTTCTGGTGGAAGGGATTTTTCACATCATGATTCGTTCCTCTCAAGTTGTTTCCATCTAAGATAAAGCAGGATGTGAATCCACAAGAACTTTTTTTATTTTTAAGCTCTCTTTGCTTTGTCCATTTTCAATCTCAAAATCCTAAAAGAAGTATCACCAAAAGAAACACCAGCAAAAGAAATTTAAGAAATTTTGCTTGCAGAATAGACCTTTCTAATTTTAGAGACTGCCAATGGCAGATGAAAATGCCATTTTCCTCACCATGAAAGACCAGGTTGGGACCACAAGGAATTTTAGAGGATACAAGTCAAATGAATCCTCCTTTCCTCTCCCAGACCCTGGCAGAGTACCCCAGCAACTTCTCAAATTACACCCAGGCCTCTGAATGGGAACAACGAGGACAAAGTCAAGACTTAAACCAGGGCAGTGCCATTTCTAGGTCTCTTCAGTACCCACCCATGCAGATCTGGAAGAAACTGCAAGACAAAAAATCGCAATGACACAGTTCCCACACTGACACAAGCAATAATTGACTAGAGCAATAACTGGCAGTGCTCTCATGGCCTTGGTGGGGCTGAGATTAGGCAGTGTTCAGACATAAGCAGAGGAGAATGAACTAGACTGCATTTAATCTGATGATGGAAACCTTGGAACATGTTAAAAATACCATTCTTTTACTTAAACTTTAAAGACCTCAAAACTTGTTAAAATTTCAGGCTTTCCTCTCCCTGTTAAACAAGTTTGAGGTCCTTATACATTTGTTTTCTTGAGTACACACAGAAGATAAGAGCAAAGAATATGTAACAAAAGCAAAGGGGTGAAATAAGAGGGGGACAAAGTACATTTCAGACTGAGTCTGCTTGAAACCAGGCAAGAACACTGTTGCTCCTTGGCAGAAGCAATAGAATAATCAACATAATTGTAAAATGTCATTAGATGTCATACACTTCAGCCAAGTCCTACAGCATCCACCATTTGATTTTGCATGCTGACATCTCTCTCTCTGACTCTAAAGAAATGCTTTCCCTTGCACCACTTTTTTATTCTGTGTATTTTATTTGTGTTATGCAACTCAATTATTATAAATACTGTCTTTATTTGCATTTACCAATTTTAAAGCACTTATTTAGACATTGAGGAGATCTTAATTATTCAGGACCTTAAGAGTTGTGATTTTCACAAACAACATTCAAGAGTCTCCTTTCTAAACTCAATTATATCTCCAAGGCATCACTTCTTTACAATACCTGGGTATCTAAATAAAAATTTGGGGGCTGAGTTTTTCAGAGTGCTGTTTTAAAATTCTGGCTACAGGATAAACCTTCATCTCTTTTGCTCTACTGCTGGTTTAAGGTGACACCCAAAGAGTTTAGAATAAGCTCTGCAGTTCAATTGCCAAGGTCTCTGCTTTCAGGATGACTGAAGCAAGATGAGAGGCAAACCATTGCTGGGAAGGTAATTTGCCTGCACCAATTCTTCTGAGGTAAATTCAAACTCATTAGATAAGAGAAAATTTTTTAAAATTTGCCTGCAGCTCATTGTTTTCTTTAAGATATTGTTAATAAGTCTCCTACAGATACACGATGCTAAGATTTCAGATAAATTAGGGCAATAGAGACAAAGATGTCATTATTTTAAAAATAATGATCATATGTAATGTGGACTATAAAACAGGAGTCTTTAGTAAACTCTGTTAAAGGTGGAAAAGGGATCTATCCATGACTCTCTTAAAAGTCCTTCCACTTTTTGTTCTCAAGTAATTTCTTGATGCATTTCTATAAATATTAAAACAAAATACTGATCTCCTTGATAATGGAAACATTTTCTTTAAGATTAATGACCAAAACAGGGAAGTGCTTGAGTTCCCTGACTTGCAAGTCCATAACAAAGTAATGTTAGTGCTGTTTCATTACTCAGATCAAGCATGGTGGGAAGGGGCCAATTTTAGCTACTTAAACATATTCCAAGAAAACAGCAGAATTGATAGCCATCTAAATCATGAAAACTGAAGGTCTTATCTTTCAAATGACTCCACTTTACACACAATTATAAACACCACTCTAGAAGCCTGAAAATAACACTTTATCAGGTTGTGGGTTTTCTCCTCTGATTTAGTTGACACTGTTTCTTTCTCCTCAAAGCAAAAACGAAGACAGCTGGTCTGGACAGCAAGAGATCACACTAGTAAAAATAAATAATTCAACACATTTATATATATAGCCTTCAATCTCCCTATAATTTCTTGGAGTCTGGCACTGAAAGGGTAAGTAAGAAAAAAACATATTTCCATTTCATTAAGCAACTGCTAATCAGAATGCCCTGATTTGGTGGGGCTGCCATCGTGTAAATCGGAGGCAGTGTAACACCAACACTTCAACACCTGAGTTACCACGCAAATCACTGTATCTGTCAGTCTCAGAGGAGAGTGATGGACTGATAGGAAATAGAAACTAACCATCTATTGTAAAATACAAACAAACATGAAGGCAAACTTCAACAGAAGAAAAACTCACAGATGTTTGATCAGAGGACTTTGAACTCAAACACTGGCACAGTAGAAACTTCCACCGATACTTTAATACTTTCAAAGAAGAAGGAAAGAAAAAAACCAGAAAGCAGGTGTTAGAACTTGGCATTGTCTCCTCTTTCTGTTTGCACACCTCAAGACAGTTCAGGCCCAGTTCAAACTGTAGGAGAAACATTTATTAGTTTCTTCTAGAGCACAAGTTCTCATTTAGAATTATAAAATATATCATTTCAAATATATCTATAGAGTATATAATTTCATACTATTTGCCACTGAAGAGCAAGGACTCAACAGAACATTCAGGAATAGTTAAGACCTAGTGGAGTACATACATGGGCTGGCTGCTAAGCACTAGGGATGATGAAGAGGAGATAGCTGGTAGAGGGCAGCTCCACAAGCCAAAAGGCTGGTTCAGAAACAGAGTCAATTAATCCCAGTAAGCCACAACTGTTTGCTCCACTGGCTTTAAACTGCAGTTCCACAAACCATAGTTATTCAAAACACAAAGATAATTAAATTTTCAGATTTCTGTTACCACTACACAGGAGACAGATGGTCAAATTAGCTATGTTTTAAACTTGTGTAGCAGAAAGAATATAAGCTATTTTTTAAATCAGGATTTCAGTTCGTCTTTCATTTGATTTCTAGTTCTATAGAAATACAACAACACTTTGTTTTGCTTTAAAAATTACATCTACATGATAAACCATACGCATATCTCAACTAATAAAAAACATTATGATCCATCAGGAGGCAAATGCTACTCTCATTTTACAAGACAGTTATAATTAAAGTATTGTAAGTGTCTCCCCTTGGGATGGGGCTCCTTCTCCCCAGTTCAGAACCAGGACTGAGTTCAAGTCAGGGGCCATTAGGGTAAGTGCTGTGCAGACACAGGCAGAAAGGACATTCCTCTTCTAAAGAACAGGCAGAAAATATGCCAGAGGGGATGTAGTAATGCTAACAGACTTTTGCAGAGTTGTTTTCAGTTTCATCTTTTTTGTTTTGTGGGTTTTCTTAATCCTTTAGAAGTAAAGGCTTTCAGCCTAAGTAAGATCAGGCAAAAAGAAGAATCAGATGGAAAAGAATGATGGGAAGTGGTTGCGGACAAGAAGCTGTAGAAGCAGAAAAATATATGCAGCAGGAACTGAGTAGCTTAGCTTTGACAGAGCAAACCAACAGGTTAAGGGCTAGACTTAGCCTGCTTAGACAAAAAAGATACAAATACAGGGAGCTATGTCTTCAATTTATTAATATAGATTTATACTGGTCATTAAAAACAATGAGGGGGCTGTGCCAGGGGACAGAGCTTCTCCTGCAGTGCTGACCCTGGGCTCCTCCCAAGTGCCTGCCTGCAGGGCCAGTAGAAACCACACCTGGCACTTGGGGCAAGCTTCAGTTAGGGCGGGGTATTCACATAGTCAGTTACCTGATTCTTCAAAACTTAATGCAATGTTATTATTACCTTAAGTTTATAAGATTATACCACGTAAGTGCAAAAATGCTTCCATGCAATAGGATTATGACTTTATTTCCAGGATGATGGCTCTAGAGGAGCATCTTCATTTCATTTTTGACATTTTTATAGTGTCTTGGTTTTCCCTGGCATCCGAACAGAAATAAATGCCAAAGCCTTCTCAAAAACAAAACATGAGTTATCTTCTGGCAAACTGTACTAGCAAGAAGTCGTGACTGAGAGAGGATGGGAATGATACAGGAAAAGCAGTACTTTTAATAGTTTTCATTGAACGGACTGAGGCAGAGTGAAGTCAACTGAACTGAAGTAAGAAAGAAAAACAGAATCCCAGATCTGTGAAATTTCTCTCTGCTACCTACATCACAGGATATTTCTCCCTCTCTTTTCAAATATGATAAATCCTACACATATATTCATATCCTTTGCTTATGCAAAACCCTATGCATATAAACTGCATGCTATATACATATATATGCACACACTTTTATGTTTTACATGCAAAATATGAATTTTGCCCATATGTATACAGCATTTACTAATAGAGGACATTTTCTATACTGCTTATATCTAACAGTTCAATGGTTACTACTCCTTAATTTCCTTTTACTGGTTAACTTTCTACCATATTAATATTCAGAAATTGCATATAGAGGACCTGGGCTTACATAATTGAAAAAAAATCTCCCAGTCTTCTGCTGCAAAATTATGGAAAGAATTTATACCACTGCTGGACATATCTAGAAGGATTCAACAATCAAAGAGAAAATAATTTTATTATATAAAACAAATCAGAATGATGTCATTGAATGACACCAGCAGCTGCCAACCCCTTCCCACAAGGTGAGACAGAATAGGCAAGAGGTAGTAGAAGGTGCTACAGCCTTTATTTTCTCAAGTCACTTCTGCCCATTTTCAGAAGCGTACCTGGAGAACCAGGTTGGCCAGGAGGGAGGACAGGAGGGCCTTTCACCTGCAGTCTCCTCCAGAACAGGCTGCCATGGTGACAAAACCTCCTCAGATATCACATCCTGCCCCTCTGGTAACAGTCAGTGCAGCACTGCCCTTCTAGTGAAATCTTCTCTCCCTAGCATTCAATCCTAGCTTCCTAAACTGTAATTCCCAGCCCATGTTCTTTGTTACATCATCTGGCTTTACCAAGAAGAGTTTGTCCCCTTCACCTCTGTAATTCCTCTTCAGTCCTCTGCAAGCTGCTGTTGAATTTCCTCTTGCTCAACAACCTAGCTCCCACAGCGTGCCTTCATGGGACATATGCTTTAGGCTCCTGATCATCTTGGTAGCCTGTGCTTTCAGGCATGAAGCCCTCCACTGAACCAGATTTACTTTCCTTGTGGTGGCAGATCTCAAGTTTTAATAATCATATTGCCCTAACTTTAAAAAACACCCAAGAATACCCCAGTTCCTACCATACCCAATGTGGCCTCTTGGTAAAAACAGACTGACTTTTTCACTTGTTCTTTTCATTTACAGCTGCCACTCAAAAATAATAGCTCAGCAAACATCAAAGCACACACACACAAACATACACACACACACGCTTTTCTTCATTAAAAAAAACAGATTTCAGGCAAAATCCAGTGACTTTTCATTTGTAGCAGCACAAGTTCTGATCAAAAGCTTGCTGGAGGCAAGGAGAGTATATCCAATGACTCTCAGTTTTTGGGTAGAGACATTAACAATCCTAAAGACAGCTCAATCTGAATTAACATTTTTGCAAGGAGAAGTCCAATTAGTAGATGGGAGAACTCCAAAGTAGGTATGGTGCGCCTCAGAAGCTGTGCTGGTAATACATTGGGTAAGATCAAATCCCTTGCTCAGTACAGTATTAAAGCATCTCTCAGACTTTAATGTCAGCTACTGACTGAATACTTACTTTTCTAAATGATAGTAAAGGTATCAGGCCCAGCATCTGGGACAAATTCCAATTTGAGTTACTACATTCTGATTCAGCTGAATCTTTCTACAGCATCTTCAGACGCAGAACACGTTTTCAGCTTTTCATATTAAGCAGCTTCCAGCTCTGAGCTCTATACTTACTCAAGCAAGAGTGGCTGAATTTCAGTAGTCTATGAAATTATTATCTACAGTAAAATCTCTAGAAACATTATGGGTATTTATTTCATTTTCATTTGAACCCATGAGTTAAAAAGAAGGCCCATTCTACAGAGATACATCCAATTCAGCAAACTTAGCTTTTTTAACATTACTACTACTAAATTACTTTTCTCTGAAATTAGAGTGGGTGAAAGCATGATATTAATTTTGTCTGAGACTAAACTACATACTGAAAGACTGGCCACTTTAATTAGTTCAGAACTCCCAAAATCATTACAATAAAAAAAAAAAGGAGAGGAAACAAAAAATAAGCTGGAACACCATATCCCTAATTTCTTCTGTAGCTTCGTATTGCAAATTTGATGTCAAAAATATTTGTTCAATCAGCCACAACAAGGCACCCAAATGTGGTTTTTGAACAACCAACCCAAATCATAAATAAAAACGTAGTAACTTAAAATGCAGGTGACAGAACAGAGACAGCAGTGTGACCAGGAGGGAGAAAAAGCACAAGTGGTATAGAAAGCAGAATACAGTTTATTTACCCTGATCAAAATATCAAACCTTCCACCCCATTCCCAATATTAAAAAGCCACCCTTTGTCTCCAGCATCACCATGATGTCAAATTCCTCAACTGCCCTTCAGCACATTCACTACTCAGAGACTGCAACACAAGCTTCCTGCATTTATTTCTTTGAAGCTTTGCTTGGAAAGGCTCTGTTGACAGAGTCACATTATCAGCACTACTGATGCTGTTAGCATTACTGATACTTCAGCTGTCTTGCATACTAATAAATAGTACCAGCTTTTTCTTCCCGAGGACTTTAAACATTTTCACTGCAATAAAAGCACAGAGCAAACTCCTGTAAAAGCTGAAAGACCTGTGAGCTCTAAAATGGGTCCCCAGCTTCCCCACGTACCACCCAGGAACCAAATCAGGCACAGATGGACACTGAGGTCAGCAACAAACATGCAGACTAAGTAGCCTCCTGAATCCTCCTATTCTTACGCCACAATTATTTATAAAGATCCTCTTGCACAGACAAGCCGGAGGAAGCAGAGACAAAATGTGCATGTCCTAAGCTGACATTCCCTACACCATCTCAAAGCAGGAAAAGCCACTGACCTCAGTTTCCCTTCACTTGTACGTAAGGTTTCAAGACAGTAACTTTGAAGGTGCAGCTGGGAACACCAGCACAGGCTCTAGCTGGGC
The DNA here is from genome assembly GCA_013399195.1 of Dicrurus megarhynchus. Lineage (NCBI taxonomy): Eukaryota > Metazoa > Chordata > Aves > Passeriformes > Dicruridae > Dicrurus > Dicrurus megarhynchus. The sequence continues at coordinate 1,306,936 of VXAD01003680.1, read as the reverse complement.
TTCACACACATTTCCTTCAGCTGTCTGCCCTGGGAGAGCCCTTGCTGCAGCAACAGAGTAACCACTATGTTTAAGTAATAGATTCGATGCTAGCAAGTATTTCCCCTTTAAGAATGAGCAACTCTAGGATGCAATTTAATCAGGACATCATCTATCCTGTGCATTCCCAAATGAAGCAAATCCAACAAAGTATTCTTTTCCCTCTGTTTTAAAGACAAGGGGGGAAAAACACAATAAAAAGGTTACAAAAAGCCATTAAAGTAAGAGATAACTGACTTTTTAATCAAATTCTTTATACATTGGACACAGACCTTGGACAACAGTATCACAAAAGCATTACCCATCTGGGATTTCCAATGCCTCTAAGAACCCTTGATTTAACAATTTGACAATTTTGAGACACATTTTAGAAACCACGACAACAAAACCCCCAAAAAGTCAGATGCATAAATTGAGGCCACTGTATCCCTAATGATTAAACCAGAGTGATCTAATATTCATACTTTCCCCAGAGTATGTCTCTTTGTTTTCGAGTGCTGTCTTGAGACTCCTTGGCAGAGAGGAAGACTACGGAGTGTAGCTGAGCAGCTCTCTTGCCTGAACTGCTCTCAAGACAGCACTTTGATAACAGGAAGAGACAGGACTCAGGAGAACATATAAATATCTTATAAGGTGCTGGAACACTCAGTAATTAATTTTTCAGCAAGGAGAAGCTTTTATTTCAGCAATGTGTAAAAAATACATTTCTAATTCCATACCCACTGCCTGGCTACTCACACTCTGACCCAAAGTAACAGCAGAAACAGAAGAGTCACAATTAACAAACCTGTATAAAAGAGGCCAAGAGCCCCTGCTTTTACTTAACCTAATTTCCAAAGCAGTTTACGAGCTGTATTTCTACTACAGAACTCTGTGGAAATTTTTTTCTTTCTGTGTGAACCTAAGAGAAAAAGAGCACTCTGGCTTTAATTAGGGCAAGAAGAGGGGAGTGAAAGATCCTGAAAGCTTTACCTGCTTCAGCACAGACATGCTTTTATTGTTCTGAAGTCTGAGGTAGGTTAAACAAGGCACAAAAGCATTAGTCACACCAAATGGAAATGTCCAATTCTGATGGGAACAGTACATTAAAAGTTACTCTGAGCCAGAGTCAACACATAATCTGATGGGAAAAAGCATGTTCCTCCACCTCTCCTCTCCTTCCTGAGCACTGATTTTGCCTGAGACTCTTCCTGCACAATTTTAACCCATCTCTTCTGGCTATATTGCTCTTTCAACATGCAAGACCACTTGCCCTGTTCCAAGCTCTTTTCTGTGGTCTCAAGTAAACAATTAGTAACAGCCTGAATTAGCTTCATGACCTGCTGTGTTTGGCAAGATCAGAGGACAGCTTCGGACATGAGCCTAAATGGTTTGCTACATATTTCCACTTTTAGCCAGGAAGCCACAGAGAAGAAAATCTGTTTCTTGTAATGATTCTGGAAAAACTTCCAAGATCAAGAAGTCATTTAACTGGAATATAAATTAAAAACACATTGAGGTTTCCCAGTCTCTTGATCTTACTGGAAATAAGATAAAAATTAAGTTCCTATACCTCTCCTCTTTCATTTCACAAAACATAAAAGGTATTTGTTAAAAAGAAAAAAAAAAGTCATGGTAGGAAGGAAAAATGTCAAGAGAAGTCAGGAGTTGAGCTATGTACCTCATGAGTTGAAATACCTGCCCTCATTGACGAGGCAAAAGAATCTTAAGTAAATCTAAATCTAAATGTTGGGTGGGAGCATTGCAATACTTAAGCTAGTTTTAGTCTCCATTTCTGGATTTGATAAACATACCACCAGAAACCCAATAAGAATCCTTACTTGTATCTTGTTCACAAGATTTCCTAAACAGTTTATTTAAATTTAAAAAAAAAAAAAATCACATCCCCAAACAAATGTACCTTTCAGCATTTAGTTCCCCTGTGAATTATAGAGCCATTTTATTCAACTATTTGTTCAGCTGCTTGCAAACTTACTGAGCTAACAATGAACAACAATTCTTATTAAACATTTCAGATGTTTCCTTCAAAGGTCTCATCCTTAGGAATCCAGGAAGATAATACTGATTTCCATTAGGTAAACATTTTGTCAGCAATAATTCAAGTTTTGTACACTAAGCATTCCACAGACGTAAAAAGACATTTCTTGGATCAGATTTCAGCACTCGCAATGAATGCTTACAATCTAAGGCAGCAATGTTCCAAGGAAAAAACCAAAGCAACAAACCCCAAACTTAGTAAATGCATATGGACATGGACAGTGAGGTCACTGGATTACCGAAGACGGAATATCATAAAACAGATAAAACATTCAGTGCTCCAGGTAAAAGCAGACACATTGCCTGCCACCTTCTTGCTCATAACAGGTACAAACTGGCAGTGGAACAATCCTTTTCCAGCAATCCCAAATCACTTTGTTAGGCATTTACCACCATACCCACCCATTCTAATCAGTTGTTGGGAGTGTTTTTCTCCGGGTTTTGTTTTGTTGTTTTGGAGTTTTTTTGTGTCTTTTTGGTTTGGTTTGGTTTTTTAACATCAAAGGCAGCTTAGTGAAGCTTTGGCCTCCTGGATGTCAACAACACACAACAATGGGTTCCCTGTGCACCTCAAAATCTCCTGTTTTAATCTAGTGTTGGGGTTTACCCTTTCAAGAGCTCTCCTTAAAATTGCCTGAAGTGAAATTGCAAGATAACTTTAGATATGGGTATGATTTTTATCCAAACTGCTGAGCACGAGGGGGACAAACAGAACATCTAAGAAGCCTCTTCAGAAGTTAACCCCGGTGAGGTGTCTCGGGAGCCAGAGGAATTCCTTTGTGCTGAAGGGGCTGTCTTCCCTTCTAAGCCACCGATTTCCCATAGAATCAAACTGTCAGTTCCTGTGAATACAGAACCCAAAACCATCAGAGCCAAGACAGACAGACTGGTACTGTCTGGACACCTCAATTCATACTACTTCAGGGTCTCCAGGATAATTTCTTTTGCAAGCAAGGGGTATCTGTCTGCTACAAAATCAACCAGAATGAACTGACTCCCAATAGACACAGCAAAAGGTGGCAAAATATAACTGTTTTCTTACTCTTTGGATCACATCTGGCTGTGAAGTGTAAGCCCTGAAGCTAAAAACATCACCTCCTCTCTCATTACAATCTCCATCTATTAACCAGTTTCCCATCCCAAGGATTTTACTTGCCCTATTCAAAATATTCTTGAAGTGGCACAGCTGTCACAGAGAAAATTGCTCAACTGCCATAATAAATATGAAAAAAATTAAGACACTATGGAAAAAATAATTAAAGTAATGAAGCCAGTGTTTCCATTCCTGCATGGTTTTGTAATTCATTTAGAAAGAAGCATCTGAGCTGCTTGTCCTTGAATGCCCCAGGAAGCTTTCTGCAACTTGACATATTTAAATGGTTTCTCTGGTCACTGACTCTATTTCTTAGTACTTCATCTGAATGCATCAGAATCAGGGGTTTAAAGCATTGTCCACCATGGGGTATATGCCCCAGTACATGACCATGTCTCCCTTTCATTGCTCTCCCTTAGCCTGGCAGATGAACTCAGTGCTATTGAGACAACAGCGGCCTAAAGAGCACTCAGCCTTCAGTTAATTTTCACCAACTTAAAATAGCTGCACTGTGAGAATGGCCAGATTGTCAAATGAAACAGTTAAGGGAGAAAAAAAAGGCAGGAAACTGCAAAATGGAATAGGAGCATGTAGCTTCTGCATGCCTCCGCCCAAACCTCAGAGGTGACTCAGGGCCTCATTCTACAGCCAAATGTTTCTCAAACAAATCAAGTTGATTCAATTAAAGACAATTAGCATCATCTACAGACTACATTAATGCTTGCATGCAGCCCACAGTGGCCTCAAATACTTCTAAGACTGCTGAAAAACTGCTTTAAGAACTGGGATTGTTTAGTCTGGAGAAGAGGAGGCTGGGGCGCGGGGTGGGGAAGGACCTCATTGCTCTCTACAACTACGAGGCTGTAGCCAGGTGGGAGTCAGTCTCTTCTGCCAAGTCTCAAGTGACAGGACAAGAGGAAATGGCCTCAAGTTGTGCCAGAGGAGGTTCAGATTATATATTTGAAAAAATTTTCACTGAAAGAGTGGTTAGGCATTGGAATAAACTTCCCAGGGAGGTGGTATAGTCACTGTCTCTGAAAGTGTTCAAGAAGGGTCTGCATAGGGCACTTGGGGATGTTGCTTAGGGGTGATTATGGTGGTGTTAGGTTGACAGCTGGACTAGATGATCTTGAAGATTTCATCCAACCTTGATGATTCTGTAAATATCTCTTGCAATTCTAAATCAGCAAATACCGGTTTTTTAAAGCAATATTGAGTCTTAACACTGTCTCCAAATTGTTTCACCCTTCTGGCTGACTTATCCTTTCTGCCTACTTTTGGTGCATTATCCTTTAATCCTCTATTTTTTCCTTCAAATACTATCACTCACAAACGTGTGTAACACAGAAAAACAACAGTTTAGCAAAGACAAAACCAGAGCACAGGCCATCCCACAAAACTTTTAGTCTGTCACAATTTTACACAGGTGTGGGTCAAGGTCTTCCCTATGCTCCCTGAGACCCTCAGACATCTGTTGAGTGGGAAGAGAGCATTGATGCTAAATACACTATGAATGACTTAAAGGTTTCATTCTTGCGTGCAGAAAGGAAAACTTGTTATAGCTCATCATGTTTGAAATGCTTTCCAGTAAAAAATACTTTTAAAAAAATCACTACCAAAGTACATCACCTTTCCTGGTAAGAGGACCAAGGAAAAAAAACACTTGGGCTCCCTGTTTCCAAACAGATGCTTTCCTGTTATTAAAAAATGTGTGTTTAATCACTGTTTTTCCACACGTAACTTTCCAGATACAAGCCAATGGTTGGACTATCTTCAGCATACAAGCAGACAACAGTAGTGCCATTATTGTAGCTCTGTTTTTCTACACATAGAAAAAATATAATTCACAGAGCTCCAGTTAATTTTACTATTAAGAGCCAAGGGGGGACAGTGGAAGTGACAAGAACCCAGTGCTGCCACGGTTTTGTGACATTTTGCGCAAGTTACCAAATGAACTAATTTGTACGTAGCTACAAGCAATGTTTAACAACACTGGGTGGATTTACTGATGGGGAAAGGCATCTAATTACAGCACCAGTGAATGAAATATTCCCTTTATTTGGGGCATCACACCAAAACAGCCCCTGCCGCCGGTCATGCCAACAAGCAGAGGAGAGTTGTGCCTGCAAATAGAGGGTGTTAAACAGTCTTCACAGCCCTCCAGTTGTGGTCTCCTCACTAAAACTTCCAACTAATGCAAGACCTAAGGAAGAAATGTGAAATGGTAAGAGAACCAACAAGGAAAATTCTTAATAAGAAATGGCCACCACACCTATTTTCATCAAATGATGACATGGTAGAGAACAGAAATGACACCTCCAGCACCAAACTCTGAGAAGACTCTGGCACACAAAACCATTTCCATCTAGAGCTTAAAAACATCACAACAGAAACATTTACTCTATCTCAGAACTACATTTTCACAAAACTGAAGTATGAATGAAATTGCATTTGATGTGCTTTCTCTCTCAAACAAAAACAAAAAATAGATCCAATTAGTGCATTAATGTGCTCCTCGATTAAATTCTCTTCCTACCTATTCCACTTACTCTATTCTCAATTAAACCATCAAAAAATTCATACAATATCTTGCCATCTCTTCTTGTATATGCCACAAGTATATTACACTTTACCTTCAGAGGCCCTTAATTACTGGTCCAAAGTATAATTTCCGAACACTTTCATGCAAGGTCATGTTAATGAGCTCCATTAACACTTAAGGAAAGCAAAGTATGGGGAGGTGACATATAATTTAAATTAACACTTTTGCTCCTCCTCCCCACCGCAAAAGACATGTAGCCTTTGAACTAAAATATTAAATATATTCAACAATTGGAATACAATTCTTCATTAAGCAGATCTGTGCACTTCAGTGTCTGGTTAACTGGTTACTTTCCACTTTCTTCATTTCAGTTAACTTTGAAGAGACAAGGAAAAATAAGATACAATACAACAGCAGCAGTGATAAAGCAAAAAGAAAAAGAGTAATTGCTGCTCCTTGAACGTAGTATAATAGCTTCTCATCAAAAAAGAGAAACATGCTTCAAAATGTCTTAGGATGCAAAACATGAGTTTTTTAATGGAACCTCATTTGCATATTTTCATGGTCCCGCACACACAATTCTATTTATTAAACTGAATCCTCCCACTCAAACTTATTGCAGAGCCTTTTGAAATAAGTTCAGAATCCCCTGAAGTGATAGTTTATTAATCAGGATAGAATAAGGGTTTAGTTGAAGTTCTATTACAAAACAAAAAAAACACAGTTTCATGCATATTTCATCCAATTCCATCCAAACTATTTTGTCTTAATATTAAGGTTCAAGATTGCATCTGAAATAGCCAGAAGCTGCCTCCTGGAATAAGTCAGGCTGGCAGCTCCATACTGCTTCACTACTTCATTTGGTTTGTTTCTAATAAACAAAAAAAGCCCATGGCTGAAATAAAGTTTTAGGCAGAGAGAAAATGCTCACATTCAGCATTTGGCCCAAAACAACATGCAAAAGTAAATCAACAAACACAGTGCAAATACTTCAAGACCATCACTTAAAATGCTGACAACAAATACAAAGCAAATGGCATGAGAAAAATGCTAGGGGAATAAAAGAGAACCGTTTCCAAAAATGCAAGGCACTAAGTGCTACAGCTAGAATAGCATAATCTTACCCTCTAGCTGAACCTTCCCTTTTTATCTCTGTATTCTAAATTTGCACTAGTTGCTTTGCTAAAAATATACTTTGAAGTTGTCATAGCTATTGGTCCTGGCTCGTCTTTTTTCTGCCTCTGAGAGCAGTTAAAGTAATAGATCACTGTAATTAGACTTCTATGGGTGCAAGAGACAGTTTGTTTCAGTCACAAACAGGAACAGAGAAATTATGAGCCAGAGAGGGAAGAAAATTTAAAAAAAAAAAAAGCTATATGCTTATCACCAAAACCTCTAACTACAAAGAGGTATACAATACACAAGAGCTAAGGACAGCTTTACACCTGGGGTAAGGCCGTGTGTGAAAAGCAAACCAGTGAATCCGTGTATGCATTATCTGAATAGAAAGATTTAAGGCACATAAGAGATATAAGAAAGGGCATCACACATACAGCTATATATAAGGTTTTAACAAATCTCCTATATTGTGCATATTAGGCTACACCATATAGCCAGGATAAAACAAGGGTTAATTTGTTCTTTCTCATTACTTTAAAGCATGTAAGTACGTGTGTGTCTATATATGCATGCTTTTATATACCTAAAAAAACAAACATGAAAATAGTTATTTGAGGCTTTACCTACATGCCACATTACACGCATTTCCATATTTATAACTTTGCACGCTGCCTAGTAATCTGAATCTTTAACCTCAAGTAAATCTTAACTGTTACTGCAAGACAAATAATGGAAAGAAACAACAAACCATAAAGTATCCAAAAGTCCTTCCTTCAGGTGGCTGACCTCCACCTGACTCTAAAAACACCTTTTTGCCACTCCTATGACAGCCTCATTTGCATCTACGCAACAATGCAAGTCAGCTTCTGAAGTCCTCCAGGAACTAACTGCTTGTAATTTTACACTAATGCCTTCGATCATTAATCATTCATATCGTCTAACTGATGCGGAAATCAAACCCACAGACCCCAGCTTTACCACAAGGCTTCCCTGACAGCTACAGTCAAGGTCAGTAGCATTAGCTTTGTTCAAGGACACTGACACGTGTCAAACTTCAGCAGTACAAATTGTTTGTTATTGCATGAACAAAGGGTGTTTGAAGATATACATATACAAAAAATGAGGAGGTATTTTAGGTATTATTACCTACTCAGGGTAATCTGAAGAAGGTATACATAAATCTAGAGAGACTTCTTGGCTCACTGTTTCTCCTTCTCTACTTTTGCAAAATACCATGTCATACAGGCCTCTTCAAAAACATGCCTACAGCTATCCTAAAACCATATGGCTTTCTGGGCCTCACTACTCCCTGCAGTGACTGCTCCAGAACTCCACTTTTCTAAGAATTATGAACCACCCTTTAACTCCAAGACTGCTCATACCCATCACAAATTAATTGAAATTTGTGTGCACACCAGTACTAGCTTTTGCTCAGCTAAATACACCACTTGTTTCTAGTCCATGCTGTGCAAGCAGGACAGGTTTTCTGAAAACAGGAGATGACAAAAGAGAAGATCACACCATGACCTAGCAGAGGCCATATCACTGGCCCTTTGCACAATACTGCTGACACCTGTCCCTGCCCTGGAAATATTTCTCCAAGACACTTTGGGATTATATTTGTGATTTTCATTGCCATTGGTCAATACTGGACTATGACTTCCCTATGATTTGTCACTGTACTCCAGACTCTCTTCTCTGCTGCTCCTACCTGACAGGCTTGTTGCACACAGCCATCCCCACCTCTGTCCCCCACTGTACAGCCTCTCTCTCTCTCTATAAAACTAAATTTAATGCCCCTACTGTGATTACTATCCCCAGGATTTTACTGTATGAGGCATGGAAAGGAGAATAAATGAATGCTACCCATGTTATTATAGGAAATGACAAGAGGGAATCCCCCTAGATAAAAAACAGCCAGCTCTGTCACAATTACAGCCACAATTTAACAAGTAGCCCATCCTGCACACAAGCATTTCCCCCTCTCTATGCAACACCCTATGCAGTCAAAGTTGTTGACACAGTAAATCAGTTGAATAGAGAAATTAGCAAGGGTTCAAGAAATGGCCAGCTTCTGTTTACAAGCAAGGCACATGAGTATTTGCAGTGATAAATTAACTGAAACCTCCTTGACAATGTGCAATGCAGAATTGCAGAGTTAAAATTCCCTGGCTGCCTAACCTGTGTGTCAATACATTTTCGTAACAACACTGGGTTTAAATTTATTTTCCAGCAGTAACAATGCTAGTTTGGAGGTTATTTATGCAAAATTGTGCATATTTCAGTTCCTGAAGTATGAACACATAGTCTCAAATTCAGTCCTAGTTTAATCTTGGCTTACTGCTTTTAGTCGGAAACAGGGTTTAAAAAATAAATAAATAAATCAGGAAATGTTAAGAGTAAGATGACTTAAAATGCTATAAAGTAATCTCTAATGACAGTACAGAAAAATCCTTGGATAAAAATTGAAGTCTGGACATCTGCAGTGTTATCAACTCATGCATTATCATCATCAATTTACAGTTTTATGTTACAGAACCAGTTACAAAACAGAAGTAACTGTGTGAAAAACTCAGATTTTATGTACAGAAATAAGGTTCAAAAGGCCTTCACATGCAGCAGAATCCTAAAATATAATTCAAGAGACTCAAATAAAAAGATAAGCCAAAGTATTCAACAGTTTAAATACATTGTAGGTTCTGCTGCCTCTCATAAAAACAGCATGAAACCTTGAAGGTGTTACAAAGCCCCAAAAAATGATGCAGACTTTCTTTTAATAAAAAAACTAATTGTATGTGTGAAATTCATCTCACTTTAAAACACTTCAGTTTTTTCTTTCTTTACAAAAAGTCATCATTTGGACTATACCCTTGTGATGTTCATCTGCTTTCGGTTGCTTGGACAGTATCCTATTGAGATGGTTTTTCACAGCACAACTTCAGAGCAATCAAATTGCAGTCTCAGTTTTCTGACTAGCTCAAAATGCCAGTATTATATTTTTTTAATGTGAACACTTAATTTAACAACAGGCTCTTCCTCCATCTTCCTGCTTCATGGTCCACACATTTTTTGCATGCATACACCTGCTTGTTCTTCACAACTGCTTGTTCTCTCATTTCCTGCCCAATCAGCACATTTGGCCAGGTCTGACAGCAACATTCCTGTGACATGACATGACTGGAACACTGGAATTTGCCTGGAGAAAACCTGCAAATGTAAGACTGTCTTTTTTTTTTTTTTTTTTAATTATTCCAATTCAGATTTTAAATCAGCATTTAAAAAGACACTAAGGCTGCCAAGTACTGAAGGTAGCAAACAACTCAGATTTTTCTGAAAGCATCTTGTGGCAGCTGCAAGTTTGTTATACATTACTTAGAGCAGTAATTGCCTTTGGAAATTAGATTTTCTTGCTTGTTCAAAAGACTTACCATGAGTTACCATAAAAATTCAAAATTTAACTCTCTAAGGGCCAATATTAGCAAGCAGATACAGAAGATGTGTGGGGTAAAAATTAGGCAGAAATGGCAATCTACTATCAGATAATGCAGATCATTTCTCTGACAATATATTTTGATATCCCTCAGAACATATATGCTCCAGTGGTTCTAAAAATCTCTAAACAGCACAGTTTGCAAACTCCCCCCTGTCATAAGAGATCTCTCTCAGGAACAACTACACCTTACTATCCAATTTAGATTTTAATTTCTGCGGTTTCATCCTTCTTGTTATATTCCCCAGGTACTTCTCCTTATTGGTATTTTCAGTTCTTATTTAGTCAAGCCCTAAATATTTTGATTTTTCTTACAATGACATGACAATTTTCCACCATCCTTTTGGTAAGAAAATTTGAGTTGCCAAATTATTTTGAAAATAGGTCACCTAATAGGTCTGATGTCAGGAGGTGTCTGTGAACCATTTGTCTTTCGATATTGTCTGCAGAAGAGGAATTCTCAGACATGGATTATAGTAACAATGAGCCAAAGGGCCCCTGAGACAGAGTCACCAGCACTTGCAAGACAGACTAATCAAGGATGGCTGGATTTCAAGGGAATGTGACCAGCATTTAAAATCAATTTATATTTTTTGTTACTGTTTGCTAGTAGTGTTTTTTCTCCTCTCACTGGCTTTTATTGCATTTTTTTCCCTCCATGCCGCAGCACCCACACAACGCTCGCAGACTGAAGTGAGGATGGGGATGTCACTCCCTGCTCCCATGAAAAGCAGGGTAGTGCATTTCAAACAGTTGTTTTAAGCACTGTGCACCACTCTTCCAGTAGTAATCCCATCAATACATCAGCATCTTCTCCAGATGTGGCCAGACTGACTGTACCCACGGAGTACTTAAATGGCAATGCAGTATCTGCAGCACCCTTACACTTCCACCGCTGTGCCACACAGATAAATGACAGCACACCCTTACTGCAGCACCATCTGTAGCCCTGGGAGAGCCCGGGGCTCTGCACTGAGACACACAGAGATGAGAGGGCCCCAGGAGTGGAATGCAGCTTGCTCAATTATAAATGTCTATCCTATGACATAGGTACCTGACAGCTAGGTACCCATGACTGTCACTGGAGACTTGGTCGACACAGCTCGTGTAGTTTAGGGTACAATTCATTTTAACAAGGGTAGGGTGAGGCAAAGCAAACCCTAAACACTGCTTACCGTAACAAACACATCTGCACTACTTAATTCACACACAGGTGTCATCCGAAACAGTGGATCAACATTGAGTATTTTGGATTAAAAAAATAATTTGTGCGTCGCACAAATTGATAAATATCAACCCCCAAAAGGTTAACACTGAAGGTAAAAGAAAATAAGACTTATCTCATTGAGACCATCTGCTGTAGCAATCAAAGCAGTTAGAATCCATTTGCTTGCAGGAGTCCATAGAGAATATCATGAAGTAATTTTGAGTCAAAATAAATTAGTTTATTTTGTTCTGCATGGCCAAAACCCATCCCACTTAGTTTTACCTACCTAAATAAAGAGCACAGCCTGTTCCAGGCTTTTCTCCATAAATGAAACAGAGAGAGGTTGCTCCAAAGGGACACTCAATACCACCTAAAGTCTGGTTTGTCCTCTAAATGACACTCTCATTAGTGACTAAAAGAAAACCAGGCTACAACCAAGCTGTTGGCACACAAACTTCAAAAAGACCTCAAAGACTCTCAGTAAATAAAGTATTAACAATTTGGGGTTCTACTTGCAGGGCTTTCCTCCCTCAAAACCCACAAACATGACAGTTATGATAAGCAACAAAATAGTTCACACTTACAGCAGGATTTACTGTGGTCACACTATTGAAGCCCACCCTTACTTATTCTTCCTAAGGGGGATCAACAATTGCATCTCAGGATTCCTGGTGTGAGAAGCTAACCTTTCCTTCTACTGTGACACAATACCAACCCTGAACCGTAGGGTATTCTGACAGATTGTGTTCAATATTTCAGGGAGTCCAGTGCAGTGTTTTTCTCATTCATTACTGGCAATCAAGCCATTTGAAAGGAAATGAGAGATGAGGAGCTAAACATTCATTTGGAGAGAGGAGAGATAATCAAAAGAATAATAGTCTTGTCTCAGATTTTGCATATGATTTTTCAACACTAAGGAAGATAAAATTGATGTGTAATACATCTAACTAATATCAAACTAATATCAAAATATCAAATAATATCGAATGCTCATATTAAAACTAATATCTAAAATAATGTAAATTACATTTAGAAAGTCAATCACAAATGAAAATTTACTCTGAAAAATAGGTAATATCAATGCTTTTTATTCATAAAGGAACAGAAACACTCAGCAGAAAAACCTGACAGACGCGTTAGCTTAACATTGACAATACAGAATACACTATTACTGCACAATGCATGGGGCATGGTATTCTAAAAGAAGCTATGTATTTTGACAGGTGACTGTCTTATGAAGGGCTGATAATACTGACATCAGAGGAAAACTAGTAAGGGAAGATGAACCAAACAGTATGAGCGTATTCCCCATTGATAGCACAGAATTCACAAGCCCTATTCTATGTGACAATAATGAAACACTGAAAGGCAAAGAAGTGGAGAAATCATAAAGTAGAAAAGCCGTGAGATGAATAGAAAGAGGCACACAAATCAAACAATGTTTTCAAGAACAGGTAAGTGGATACTCTGCAGAGTCAGATTTAATGCCCTAATTCTAGCTCACGCAACCAGGCACTTCTTTCATACCCCATATCTACTTCAGCCTACTGGGGTGTTGGACCTCTCAGCAAACAGGTTGGAAAAAAATAAACTGACTAACCGACTAGTGCTACTTCCAAATTAGGAGCCCAAGTGTTTTCATAACACATTCAAAACAAACAAGCCTACACGTTACCCAGAAATTTTTCCCATGTTAACAATTCCAGATTCCAAACCAAATACACAACAACTAAACCAAAATTATGGATATCAAAAAGTAACACTTTAAACAACTCATGCTCCATATGAAACCTAAATTATTTGCTCAGCATATGAAAGTCATCGAGATTGCAGTTATGCAAGCAGAAAACATAACCATGTATCCCCAACACATTTCAGTAATTTTACCCAGGATCAAGGAAACTTGATCTGAGCTAGCACTGTAGCTCTTAAATTAACAGAATGGTAGCTTGTTTAAGCTATGCAAGAAATTTCTGTCAGAACCATACATCATTTCTGCATACTACATAAGAGATATTTTGCACGCTAAATAAAATATATTTACATTATTTCATTAAACTACAAAAATACTGAATTTCAAAGATAAAGGATACACCTACCCCAGAATAAAACAATGCCTTAGCAAATGGGTCAATAGACAGATTTCCTTCATCTTCTATGCTACTTCCAAAGTACTTCAGAATAAGACATTTTATCACGGTGAAAGAATGCTCTTTAACATCACACATTGCTGTTATTTTTACCTTTGTCTAACTTATTTTTCCCTAGCACTTGAGAAAATACTCTTTTTAAATTTAAGCAAGGCAATGGGAAGTAAGAACAAGGACCTACAAAGAATCAAACTGCTAATTATGCAACAAGAAACACAATATGAATATAGAAAAGAAATACCAAAAGACTGCTGCATGGCAGCTGCTTTGTGCTTAGTATGATAAAACTTGAAAGATATGTACACTTATTTTAGGAAGCTGTGTTAAACTTGAACAATTACCTAAAGTCACATGACAAAGAAGTTACAAATTTCAAGCTTGTCATCAAATATTTCATACTAACAAGCTCATGTGTGTCCACTGAACAGAACTCAACTTCCAAGCTCTCAAATGCTATAGTTAGAAACACCTACTTTCCTGAAAACTCCTTCAGCTATGCATCCAAGCAGTCTGAAATATACTTCTGACTTCAAAAGGGGCATAGGATCCTTTCACAAGACAACCACATAGAAAAGGGATTTTTGCACCCAGCTCCAAATCCTTACCTTTCTGTAGACTATCATATTTGGAGAACTCTCCTCTGGGTCAGCAGTTTCTGCACTACTCGGATCAGTGGGTGCTTGGGCCATGTTTGCCTCTCGTTGCTCAGACTGCAAGGACAGGAGCAAAAGTCAGCATCACTCCAGGCTGCAGTGGAGCATGGCAAGGACATGCAACTGCCTGCCAGGAAGACAGACAAGGATGGTACAGAGGGAATCACAGTTCGGACTTCACCCCATGCAGGATTTTATCACACTGTGTCAGAACTGACTGGTTTACAGGATAACACCCCAAGAACAAGGACCACCAAGTCTCACACAGCTGTGATTTGGGTTATCACATACACACATTTCTCCCGCAGTTCTGAACTTTTACCATAAGCCCTCATTCGATAGAAGAATATCCAATTAATACTTCACACACTTCCTTTCCTTGCTATACAGCACAAACAGCTTTGACTTTTCTAGAAGGTTTGAGGTACCTGCAAACAGAAAGCCAAGGCTTGCTGTGAGGTGGAGTGAAACCCCACTGTAATCGGCGGGTGCAGCAGACCGTCAGGCACACTGACGGCTGTCGCCTGCAGACACTCCAAGAGCACTTCCAGCTCTCCACAACCCCAGAGGAGCAGCCAAGAACCAGGGAGGCATAGCTGCTTGCTCACAGTAAACAGCTTCCCCTCACCTCTTCTCATGACATAGCCAGGAAGATGCAGCAGGACACAGGCAGACAACCACACAGAACTTCTAGAAGTACAGAACTGCTGCCTCATCTCCTCCAGGTCATGCCAGCCTTGAGGCAACAGCATAATTTAAAAAAAAAAAGAAAAAAAATTAAAAAAAGAAAAAAAGGGGCCTGGTGCAGGGAAGACACTTTAAGTTCTAAGTCAAATGCTATATTTTAAATTTTTCTTCCACCAGCACATTTGACAAGTTACATTTAAATTAGAGGCTGCTGTGGAGCCGTGTGGTGACCCTTCCTAACCTAAGGAGTAACATTGCCTCGTACAGACATTGGCATTGAAACTGTCTGACAAGTTCAATTTCCTTAACATTGAAAGTACTGAAACATCTCATCTGAACATATTTCATTAAAAACTGAGAACAAAAGAAAAATCTATGTTCACACAAGCATAACCTATGCATTAACTTCTAAAACACAGTTCACCACTAAACTGTCTCCCTTATTTAAGGAAATAGATGCTTTCCTATTCCTTCACCCACTTTCACATTGCCACAGGCAACAAAGTGCACCAGCATATAATATACATACATAGCATACAATCATATGTATAATACAGCCCTGAGCCATTCCAGCTGTCAGTTATCAGCTCCCAAGGACAAGTCAAGAGCCTAGAATCAGACAAGCTCAGACCATCTCCCAGCTCTGTCCTTTCTCAGCAGTGAAAAGGCTACTGCTGTAACAGGGCACCCTTCACTAGAGCCAGAAGCAGCTGAGATACCCCCTTTAAGAAGACATAAAAGAGACCAAGGTTAAATAATCTACGTCAATCCAGAGCCATTAATTTCTTTCTTTTGTAAAGTATGCATGCACACACACGCACACACAAGTGGGCACAAATGCATTTGTACATGCAAATACCAATTTTGAAACTCAGTAATACATACACTTCAAGTTAAAATATATGTATACAGATCACCCTTTAAAGGCATGTTCAGACCAATTTAGACACTATTTTAAAGGACAAAAATTTATTTTAACCCCTATTAAACCTTGTGTCTTCCTAGAAGCCCAGACTCTACATTGTTGTGCCAGGTTGTGAGCTAAAAAGGAAATGGAATAAATTCTCTAAGCAAAATCATTAGATGCAGAAACAATTAAACAGCACAAATGATGCAGGGTAAAGTATTTTTGAATTACAGCACTTCAGATTATTTACACAAATGTGCATTTTCACAATACTTCTTGGTCACAATTTCAAGGCACTGAAGAATTAGGCTCTAGGTTATCATCACTCAATTGAACAGAGCAGGAACTGGGTTGAGATTTTACGTAACTTTCTGAAGGCAATTATAAAGCAGAGTTGAAAGCACATGTCAAGTCATACAAGTTTCAGCTTCACCTACAGTATATAAAGACCACATTCACCACTTACATTATGTGAGATTTTATATGCCTGCTTTAAAAGAAAACAATTGCAACTAACTTTCATTTGAGAAATGCTCTTGAAAGAACAAAATTACCATTTCTAACCAAAAAGCGCTCTGCAGCATTACTTAGCTGTGCTTCACTCATTGCATTATTCACTTTGAACGTCCACATTTACAAACTCTGTTGTTCTTGTTATACTGTCAGCTCACTTGATCTTTTCTGGTACTTCCAGATCTTCCCCCATAGCACTTCTTGAGGCTTTTCATCTACTCCAGTGCAACAAGACAATAACATCATGTACAATATGCAGTAGTAGCTGGCATGCTATTCATGGTGACATTGAGGGAGCCATTAACTTTGAAGGTCTACATAAGCCTAACATGTAGATCTACATAACATCTACATAAGGTAATCATTTCAAGTGAACCAATCTGTTGTTGGAAGTCAGAAATTTGCAAAAGTGACTGCCACTAGTGCCCAGCATCTCCTGCTGGATTTCAGTCAGGAGCAGCAGGAGCAAGGCCACCTTGCAGGAGTGACAGCAGGATGGACATCTCAGAGAACGAGGCTGGAAACAAGGTAGCACTGAGGTGCACTCTGAAGCAGAGACAAGTGTGGACATCCCCTCCACACAGTCAAGGCACTGCTGCTGCTGGGATGAACCTTAGCAGGCCAAGCCAGGGCCCTTGAGGAATTGTGAGGACTCTGGCCATTGTCCAAGTTTTTTCTCTTTCTTTTATGCCCTTTTTAAAAACACAGAAATCTTTCTCATTGGTATTCTACAAGGAAAAAAAAAGACTACAGATAAAACAGGACAGTGATATGACACAGGCATGTTCTTGACTCTTCAAGGTGAAAGCACAGAAATGCTGGGTCCCATGGATTCCATTATACCTGTGCTTTTTACCATATGGGAGTTGAGTGTAACTCAGCATCCAGTGATGCAGGACTGCTTCACAGAACCACAGAATGCCTGGTGTTGGAAGAGACCACTGGGGGTCATCTGGTCCAACCTCCCTGCTCATGCAGGGTCCGCTAGAGCATGTTACTCAGGATTGAGTACAGACAGCTGTTGAGTATCTCCAGTGAGAGACTCCACAACCTCTATGGGAAACTGTTCCAGTGTACGCTCATCCATAAAGTAAAGAAGTTCTTCCTCATGTTCAGGTGAAGCTTCCAGTGCATCAGTTTCTGCCTGCTGCCTCTTGTCCTATTGCTTTGGCACCCCAGAGAAGAGCCTGGCTCCATCCTCTGACACCCTCCCTTCAATACTTAAATATATTGATGAGGTCCCCCCCTCTTTTCCAGGCTGAACAGGCCCAGCTCCCTCAGTCTTTCCTCACAAAAGAGACACTCCAGTCCCCTCTACAACTTCGTAGCCCTTTGCTAGACTCGCTCCAGGAGATCCATGTCCATCTAGTCCTGAGGAGCCCTGAACTGGACAGAGCACTTCAGATGTGGCCTCAACAGGGCTGAGAGGAGGGGCAGGATCACCTCTCTCAAACTGCTGGCAACGTTCTTCCTAATGCACCCCAGCACACCATTGACCTTCTTGGCCACAAGGGCACTGCTGGCTCATGGACAGCTTGTTGTCCACCAAGATCCCCAGATCCTTCTCCAGATAGCTGCTTTCCAATCTCCAACCTGTCAAGATTTTTCTGAAGAGCTCCACAGAGCTCTGGGGCTGCTCCTCCCAGCTTTGTGTCATTAGCAAGCTTGCTGAAGAGGCATCTGTCCCTTCATCCAAGTCACTGATGAACAAGTTAAATGATAATGGACACAATATTGAACCTTGGGGGACACCACTAGCGACAGGCCTCCAACCACACCCTGTGTCACTGATCCCAATCCCCTGAGACCTGCCATTCACACAGCTCTCAAAGCATCTCCCTGTCCACATGTCCAGTCTGCATTCCCTGAGCTTTCCTGTGAGGATATCATGAGAGAGTGTCAAAAGCCTGGCTAACGTCCAGGTAGACCTGGCTAACGTCCAGGTAACATCCAATATTATCCCCTCACCTACCCAGACAGTTATCCCACAACAGAAGGCAATCATGTTGCTTAAGTATGATTTCCCTTTGGTGAATTCATGCTAACTACTCCAGATGACCTTCTTGTGTTCCACATGCTTAGAAATGGCCTCTAAGATAAAACATTTTATCACCTTTCTGGGGACTGAGATGAGGGTGACTGGTCTATAGCTCCCTGGGTCCCCTTTCTTGCCCTTTTTGAAAACTGGGGAGACATTTGCTTTCTCCCAGTCCTCAAATACGTCTCCTGACTGAAATAACATTTCAAAGATGATTGAGAATAGCCTAGTAATGATGTCCATCAGTTTTCTCAACACTCATGTGTGCTAACAAGGCCCATCAGGCCCCATGGACTGGGGATGTCAAATTGGACTAAATGGTCTCTAACACAAACGTCCTCCATCAAGGAAAGTCTTCCTTCCTCCAGACTTCTCCCTGGGGCTGCACCAGTCTTGAGTATGAAGGAAACAGTCTTTGAATATTGACCATCTCTCTTGGGATGCCTCTTCCCATCGGCACATTCCAGTGGGATCCTTCCAAGAAGGTTCCTGAAGAGGCCAAACTTAGCTCTCCTAAAGTCCAGAGTTGCAATCTTACTCATTGCCCTGCTTCCTCTAGCAGGATACTGAACTCCACAATCTTGTGGTCACTGCAGCCAAGGTTGCCCCAAATTTTCAACAAGACCTTCCTTGTTAGTATAAGGTCCAACAGCACACCTTTCCTCATTGATTCTTCCCCAACTGTATCACGGAGTTAAGAGTCAAGGTTTTTCAAGAACCTCTAGGATTGCTTTCCTGTACTACTACCATGCTAAAGCCTGCTCTCCAGCCCGTTCTCTGATGGGACAGTGTCAATAGCCTGGGGATGGTGGCACTGACTTAATACTCAGTGAGCACAGACAAACTGCTGGCTACATGGCAATAACACTTCTGACCCAGAAGCAACTTTAGTATAGCCTCAAGGGAGCACTTCTCCATCTCTGCCAGGGAAAAGGCCACCAAGGAGACAGGAAGGGACCCCAGAGTTAGGGCTCCAGTGATGCAGGCTACCTGCTGCAAACACAAATAAGACTGCCTATGGTCAAAGTACAGCTTTTTTTACCCTAATACTATGTTAATATGCTGCATTTGCAACCCTTTAATTAATATAATTGTGTGTGAAAGTCCACATCTGATTTGCACAGTTCTCTGTCAGAAAACAAACCAAAAAAACCTACATAATTTTCTCCTCGTTGTCAGCCCAGTCTACTCCAGATGCAAGCAGGAAGTCAACCCTACAACACTACGCAGACTGAAAACAGAATTTGCCTTCTGAACCTTTTTCTAAGCACATGTTTGTGATGTATCAGCCAGAAGTGAATCCAACTTGGTCTTATAAAGAAATTTCAGCTACACTTAGCTGAGAAGAAAAAACAAAGATTTTATGTAGGGTTTTTTTTTTTTTTAATTAAGCCTCCAGCTTAATTAAGACAGCCTCCAGCTAAGAACCTCACCAATTACTATCTGAAGAGTACTGTCAGCTCCTTCCTCCTATGGCCAGTTTGCTGTACTATCAGGGACTAACTCACCCCAGCCTGCAGCCACACATCAGCAATCTAAATCCAAATGCACATCTTCAGAAAAATAAATGGTCTCTAAATTTCAACTTTCATGTTCAAAGATGCTGTTTTCCCACAGCTGTTTTTCTGACAATAGCCATGCTTGCAGTAATCCGGACTCCTCAGCAGCAAAAGTGATAAAAATTGAAAACCATTTGTGCCAGCCATTCTCTCACTCTGCCATACACAAGGAGAAAATCAGCAGTCTTCAACTTCTTGTTTATGGATAAGATGGCCTATTAAGCCTTTGAAAAATATTCCCAAAAATATGCTAAAAAGAGAGGGTACATTTGCCTCTCACTGATTTTTTTCCTTTTTATGTTTTATTCTTTATTATAGAACACTTCTGCTTTTCCCCCAAGAAACATAAGCACACTGGATTAGACAGGCAGCCACTGACAAAATGCACTGAATCACAGTAAGAGTTCTCTCTCTCTCTCTCTCTTATCTGATCCGACTCCTCACTGTCCCAAAAACCAGAAGCTGCAAAGAGATAAGGCTCCCATATGTCACAAAAGGATCAGTGAACTTTAAGGTGGAATAACCAATTAAAAACGTGCTCTGAAAATCAAGACAAATTTTTCCAGTTTACCTTTTTAGACTTTCTGATACAGAACTGTAATTAGACAATTTCAAATACAACCACCTTTACATTTTAATCCATAATTACTGTCAGCATTTAATCTCTGTGTATGTGTAAATTCAATGAAAACATCTGAGCAGTAAATTAAGAGATTCCCCTTAGTGTTCTCAAACATCTTGACTGATGTCAGAAAAGACCATTGGAAACAAGACTGTTGTAAGAAACCTCTCACAGACACAAAATCCCACTGCTTCATAGAAATTAGCACATCTAGGAGTACTTACAGACTCTGGGGTTTACATATAATAGAGAAAGAAAGAAGTACATTAGAATAAATCCTGAAAAACCAACTATTTCTTGAAAATATCATCTGGATTTACAAACTAATACAGTGTCAATTTCAATTCCTATTCTGCATTGTAATAAATGAACTGTCAACTTAATGTGCAAAATTTGCAGTGCAAAACATTTCTTGCACATCTGAGATAAAATAAGATAGTTTGTTAAAATAGGGAGAAACTGAATCTGCTAAATGAATTCCCATGGAGATATCTATCAGGACTGCTCAGCTGAAATATAATTTTGGGTGACAATAAATGAAAATTACCTTAATGCTATGTAATTAATAATTCAAGGGCAGCTTATAATTGACATGTAGTGTTAATATCAAATCACGAGAGATTTAGTGCTTTACCACACAATCATAGAGTAAATTACAATTTCATGTCATTAATACCTAGTTAATTTTTTTCTAATTAGTGAAATACAACTAGACTACATGACTTCAGATGCCTCAGAAATCATATAACCACATTCCTTGCTGAACTGGTAATTACCTAATAGGAAAAATCTCTACCTGATCTGCTAGAATATTTAGATCAAATAGGTCATTATTAAGGTGACAGGAGGCAAGAGATGGAAGGAAAAATCACTTACTCTGAATTCAATTAATCCCCATTAATATTAAGTTGATATTTCACATCTATTACATAAATCTCTCTAAAATTGCACTGGGAAGAAACCTGTCTTCATGTTCTTTTTCTGGTTAATTATTACTTCATTAAACCAGGACTTGGGCATGCCAAGCAAGTTGTTTATACCAGAAGGCAATATACAGCCTATCATAAAGTTGATCCTGTTGACCAAGGCGAATACACCGACCAGAGGATCCCCAGGTCCTACCTGGGATGTACTCCGCTTTTGACTGGTGTAGCTCAGTCCAAGCACTGCACAATTCACCTCTACTCCTCCTTCAGAAGTAAACCTGCACAATTAGCGAAATAACTTTCCAAAGAGGAACTGATACAACACCCATCTGAACGGACAAAAGCCAGGAAGACTGGAGCCGAGATCAAAACTCCACCATCTCCACCAGTTCCCTTTCTGGTGAGGAGGGGGAAACACTGGTACTACACATGGCACATCACTGCCACGCCCAGTGGGTCAGGACTCGGCAAGCACGTCCTCCCCTGAGCCAGATGAGGAGGACATAAGGGCTACTGAAGCAGGGGCAGGGCATCTCCACACAGGGAGCCACACCACAGGCAGCAGCGACAGAGAGAAGGTCTGGCCCCGCCCTGGATAGCACGGCACTGCTCCCCTGCATGGAGGGGTAGAGAAGAAGTCTGCTTTCAATCAGTGAACTACAGCTCCCAAAGCATCTAAAAATCCTTCAAACGACCATTTTGGACATCAAATTATAACTGAAGTTACTCTGAAAATAGTTTCCTAGTAGAAGATAATCCCAGACCTTCTGCCCCTCCTTCCAAGTGCTGAGCATTGCAGTACTATCAACAATACTCAGTCTGTTGCCTTTTTTAAGGAACAAAGTATAAACACTTCCAGCAGCTGCACTTAATGTTCAAATTTTTGCCAAACAAATTCCTCTTTGTTTGTGGGAAAGCAGTTTTTTTCACACCAGGAGAATTCAAGGGCTCTAAAGGACCCCATTCCTCCTCTTTCTGAGGTACCAGCTCACAGGGCACCCTGTGCTGCAGCACAGGAGCTCAACACTTTTCTCACTCTACAAGAGGCAAGAAGAAGGATAGGCACACATCTAGGCCAGGGAACAAGCCGAGACTCTTTTGCCTCACTCTGGCAGAGCAGGAAGAAAGGACCCAATTCCAGGACACTCCCTTTTTCTTCTTTTTAGGGAAATTGGGATCCTGATGAAGGCTGGGGTTTCCAATTTCTACTACTCTTACAGGCATTTCCTAAAGGTGCAGTGCCCTTCCATAACTAAGTGCTTCTCCTGTGGAAAACTTGCCTCAAAACATCCTACAGTATGGCTACATTTCCACACAGTACTAGGGCAAGGAGCAAGCTCTGGGCTCCTGATCACCCACAGTGCTTAATGGCTAGTTTGCTCCCAGGTTCTCTTTTGTAGAGCTCCAAACCTAAGCGGACACAGGTTTGGGAACACAGTTCTCCACCATCAGTACTTGGTCTCAAGAGTCAGCATGGATGATCTTAAATAGGGTTTGGCTTCCTACTTCTTATCCATGCCTGCATCAGTCTCCCAAAAGGTTCTGCAACACCATACAGCTTCCCAATATGTCCCAAGTCCTACAATGCATAACCTCATCCTTCTGGAGGGCTGCAGGACGATCTCACTTTTTTTTAAACACTGTGCTTGAAAAAAAACATCCACAACAATCACTGTATCTTCAAGCCACAGAGATACCAGCTGAGGGCCAAAGGTCTGAGACCCCTCTGGCCAAGGATACGCAGTATGGATACAGCCATCTTTTAGACCAAACCAGCTCTCAGACATGAGTCAATCCAAGTTACTTGGCTTCCTGCAAATAGACACAAGTTTAAACTCAGTCCCTGAGTAATCTAATGTGTAGGTCTCACCAATCACTTGCTGTTCACAATTATGTATGTTAGTTAATAAAAAAAGTAAATATTCATGGTGCAGTGGTCTAAACAGAATATTGCTAACCAGGGATCACCAAGGTTTCACACCACTTCCAAAAAGGGTGCTCTCCATGGTCTTGAGCAATTTTCTCTCCATCTGTGACACCTGGTAGCGCTCACGCTGTCACATAACTGTCTAACAAACAACACTCAGGATGGACAGTCCCGGTTGTTCCATTTGTGTGAGCCACTGGCAATCTGCCTCAGTCACCTGGCAGGTGATCAGACTGCTTCTTGATAAACCATATAAATGGATTGCTTTCCTCCCCTTTCCCCAGGTTGCCGCACACTCCATTTTGATTTTATATCAATCTAAATCTGCAGATATTCTTAACTATTCTAGAATGCTGAAAATACTGTTTGGATCTGGATGTTACATTCAGGAAACCTAGGGGTGAAAGCCAATATAAAGTAACTTTTGGCATCTAACTTTAACTAGGTTCTGACTTCCCAAGATAACCAGAAGGAAAAATGGAATGGAGATGGATGGTAGTGAATATTGACATATGAATTGCTGGTTAACTAGGCAATTTTTTTCCCTTCATGAAATAAATTGTTAAAATGGGCACTTGCATACTAAATTTACTTTTAATGGACCAGAATGATGTTATACCAGGAAGAAACTGCCTCCAATACACCCATCTCTCTTCCAAAGAATTCAGAAAAAAAAAATGCAGCGTTCACTGGTAATCAATCTCCCTTCCAATAAAATAATACCGCTGTGAGCGCAAGGCCTCTTGCAAAGGCTCTGAGCCAACATGCTGTTACCAAGGATAGCTACAAAGAATGTGATAGCAAGTATATGCTGAATATTTAACTAAAATAAGTGCCAGTGCTATACAAATTTAGAAATGCAAAGAGATATAGCTATAACTCAACTTTGAACTCCATGTGAATTGGTGATCCGAAACTACAGCAGTATTTATTCAGCACTATCAGCCTGCAAGGAGCAGCAGTTACAAAGCTGAAGCTGTATTTTGTTGCTTTGCAGCAATGCCAACTTATTGGCCAGAATCATTCCCTGTGGAAAATGGGTAACTGTACTGATAATTCAGAGCTCAAGGGTAGACTTCTAATCCATTCTCCAATATAAATCTTCCACTGGATCAGTTAAGGTGTGCTAAGAGCATCCTGTGCTTTGAAGCTGGTCCATCAAATACACCATCTCTGGAAGTGCCTTGCCTTTATGTACCATAGAAAATACGAATTGCAACTACAGTAAGCTACCTTCTGAGGGATGGGCTGCACTTTGTATTTTACATTTTATCCAGTAAGCTGAAAACAACTGAAGAAAATTGATTCAAATAGAAACCCGAATGAGAAGATGCACGAAATAATGGATGCTCTAATACAGACTGACAAGAAAATATTAAAATTTAAAAAAAAAGCCCAAACAAACAAAACAAAGGCCTCAGTGCTTGTTAGATTCCAGATTCAGATTTACTCCACCTAAACTCCCTGTTCCCAACAGAGCTTGCTCAAATGAAGCTCGTTCAAGCAATCTTATGCAAGTTGATAGAACCAATCCAGCCCCACATTGATCAGTGACTGCATAATCTCATTTAAAATGCCCCAAAGTGCTGAGAGCTCTTGCTGGTTGTTCATTCTCAAGAGGATGGAAAATTGCAAGTACCCTGCAATCAAATAAAATGGCAAATTTGCTACCCTAAAGTACAGGTGTCCTTGAAGATGTGACACCATGAAATACCCTTGGTGCAAATGAACACAACTGGTTGCACGCCACCTACCTCAAGGACATGATGCAATATACTATGATTTCACTGCCCTGCTGTTTATCACAACAGCACACAGCCTTTTCAGATGCAAATTACACACAAATCACTTCAGTAATTGCAATGTAAAAACGCTTAAGCCACTCCTGAATTAGCTTGCTCAAGTCCACACACCACACATCCACACAGTTCAGCAAAGCCTACAAATCCCAGTACTGTGGTTCATTTAACCCGAACTTCACAATGCCATACCTGGGCTGCTATGAATATCAATATAGGCTACATACATTATAAATACTAATATACTTGACTACTGCTGCTGTTATACTATAATATTCCTATAAAGAGATTTGGTTTAACTGAGCTAATACATGTCTCTGCCAGATTGCTCTTACACTGATGAACACAATATGAAACTAGTTGCTCATCTGTGACACTGGCAAATAGTATTTTCTTTTACAAAATTATAAACTAAATCACAGACAAATTAAGTGACTTCCCACATTGACACAACAAATGACAAAGCAATAAATTGGACATCCAAACCCTGACTTTCAAGCCATTAGTTATGATTTGCTCAACATACATCCCCATAGCATAGTAGGCTTGCAGTAATCGGTGTGAGGATCTTTAACTACCCCCTGAACCTTTCACTGCTGATGCCAGGTTCTATAAGCACAGTGTTTATAGCGTGCAACTGAAGATTCCTGCAAAAGCACAGCACTAATTCCTCCTCACTGCCTCATGGGCACCGCCCCTGTGCAGGCAAAGGGCAGTACCTGTGCTGCTGAGTCTAGGAACAGACAGCTGTTTCCAGCATGACAATGCAGAGCTCCTGGGATGTCAGAGTGTCAGAACCTTATTGCTCACTGAAAATTTAATCTTCTTCTCTTTCCTTCTCTCCACATTCTTTGCCACCCGCTACAGAGATGTTAAAAAATAGTATGAGATCTGATGCAACACAAGTGGGTAGCAGCAGTCTCTCTTGACTCCACAATCTTTCTAGAGCTTGCCAACCAACAAGAAAAACACAAATTAGCTCCTCTTTCTTGCTCCTCTTCATAGATAGAGCACAACAACAGAAATTAGCTCATTCCACAGTCACCACAATATGCTATTACTCCAGCTGGAAACACTAACTGAAATCATGGAAATGTCTTTTCATGGTAAAATTTATATAGATTAAGAAAACACTGTGGATACGGGAACACTAATATCATCCTTTATAAACTTTAAAAGCCACTAGATCATTAAAGGAAAGTTGTAATCAAACAGTTTAGAACTCTACATGATACATCTATTATTATCTTTTCAAAGATATAAAGACACATCAAATTTTTCAAAGTACTCTAGCCACCCCTAAACCCCCATAAATCCACCACCACCAAAACGTAAGCATTGCTCTCACAGTCACCAGACAGAAAGTTAAAAGATGAAGAATGAAGGCAGAAATTTTAGGAAAAAAAATAGATTTAGAGATGTAGGAACATAATAATTCAGTTCAGAATATGAAGACAAATGTTCAACTGTATGCAACTGTTCAAAGATGCAAAGATGAAATTTTGTAGGCTGAGGAAGTCAGATGTGTAACTCCACAGGAACAAAGCGACTGACCAGATGCTTCTGGAAAGAAAGAACCACCATCACCCCCTACAGCCACCCAGAAGTTTCTGAAATGTGCTTGGCCAGCACAGCTCTGGTCAGCTTGCCTCATGCAGACTGAGCTGCAAGTGAACAGGGTTAAAAGTACCACTACAGCTCAGTAATAGTACAGGGCCACCATGCTGCTTGATACTGCACGTGTCAGAGTGCTATCTTACACCACACTGGGGACAGCAGTTCAAAGTCTGACATGAAGAAACATCCTTCCAAATCATCAACATAATTTTCTTATTTTCTCCAGGTTTTCTTTGTAATTATAATGCTGAGGTGTGAATTGACATAGATAATAATGCAGCCATGAAGATGTTGAGAAGAGTCCCAGCAGGAACCAGGAGCACTTCAGTTCTGACAACTAAGTGCAGTATTTGTTACCTGAAACAGCCCACGGCTGCTCAGTGAAGTGGACCTGTTTGTTCCTACCATCTCCCCTCTAGAGAGGTGTGCTTCCAGAAACTGAAGCTGTTTCCAGCTTCCAGAAACTGAAGCTCCAGGTAATGAGCCCAAACAACACAATAACCCGTAATAAGGGCAAAACTGTACTCTTGTAACATCGAGCATGGGAAGAGCAGCTCGCCCTTGTTCTGCTGCCGCTATACAACTGCAGTGCTTGATTCAGATATCAAAGGTACACCCAGCCAAAGCCCCCGGGTTAATTATCCCTCGTTCTTGAAAAGCTGAGGACTCATATCATTATCAAGGGAAGAAAAAACATCATCACCCCACAACACCCTTGTATTTCTGTTAGGAAGCCTGAGCCATGGCACTGCAAGATCCCAAAGTTCCGCCACAGACTAACATAGCATCCCAACGTACCATGGTAAAATGACACACTGCAGCTATTTTCTCCTCCTGCTACTCCATATATATTAACTTCTTCTCTTTCCCTGCCATCTGTTAGTTTGCTGCAGTCTGCTGGGACAGGACTGACCTCTCCTTTTCTCCCCTTCTTGCCTGCTCGAATGGACGACAACAAAGCCTAGCATTTCCTGTCCATCCATTCAGCTTTCCTCAGCTGCCTCAGAAGCATTAACAAAGGCAGAGTTACTGCAAGAATGAAAAGTGCTCTGCTCACCTCTGCTGTACCAGTGTGCTCAACCAGAATTACATGCTAGACATTGAAACACCTTGTAAATGGTTCGCAAGGAGGTAACTGCTGCTTTAAGAGGACACACCTTTTCCTCTTATCCGTGGGCATCATTGATTAAAACAGGTATTTGTACCACCTGCATAACAGGAACAGTCAGGGAGAAACTAAGGTAAGCAGCATTGACAATTACTCTATGCAGCAACCTACTGCAACTTTTCTTAGAAGGGAAGGGTAGCAAGGAAAAAAACCAGAAAAATCAGGTGAACAGCAATCTTCTATTACCATAAACCTCAGTATAAGATGTGTAGCAAATAACTATTTTTCCCTCTAATACAGTTCAGAATGGAATAAAGAAGGGCTATATAATCCATCACACTTGTAGCCAGTTAGGAAGGAAATTGGAATGTTTGTCATCAATTGTTCTGTCAGTCAGATCATTACAAAAAGGAACAGCTCATCTAAAAATAAAGTCAATATTGGCTGAGTTTCTTCAGCATTTCACACACACATTCAAGCAATGAACACTATTATTCTGTGCTTGTAACAATATGCCCCCAAGTCAATAACTGCTCTTCAACATCTGACCTCGTTTTAAAGCACATTTACAAGGCAGTATAGTGAAAGTGTTCCAAATCAGCTGGTGAGAAAGCAGTATGGATCATAACCTCACAGTAAACAATTCCTAGTTCTTCTGATCTGCAATAATAAATCTAGAATAAATCCAGCACTACAAAAAAAAAAAAAATTAAAAAAGAAAAAAAAAAAGGAAATTTATGATATCAAATATACTTCTACTCAAAAATAAAATACCAGTTGGATGTGGAGAATATTCAGGATTATATCAAATGTCTTAAATCCCCTAACCTAAATATCTTTAAATCCCCAAAGCTTTGAACTACAGTTAACCTCTTTAACTATGTTCTCCAGCAAGCAATTCCAAAAACCACTACACCTTTACGAAGTGCTTTTCACGCTAACAGCTCACGAAGCACTTCCTCCAGAAACACAAAGGAAAAGTAGCTTTCTTTGGGGTGGGAAACCACCAATATCTACTGCAACACGCCAACACAAAGGTGAGTTTTACAGTATGACTTTATTTATCAAAGACAAATTTTCCTGCTTTCCAATCCCTACGCACTGGCAGTCAGCAAATAAAACGCAATCAAGAGCAAATTATGCGTATCTTTAATTTCAGGGAAGGATCATATAGCACCCAGGCTACAACTGGGATGCAGTTCTGGCAAGTCCCTTGCAGGTCAGCTGAAGGAAGCCCCGACTTACCTAGGCCGTCCCAGCGTGGGCAGCGCCGGTGCAGACGGGACGCCAAGCTCAGAGCCACAGGCGTAGTCAGCTCCTCGGAGCGGCAGCCCTGGCTGCTATGATGTCTGCAGCGTACAAGCGGCAGCGTGCCGTTATTTATACAAAAATCAGCACCTTCCTCAGGAAAAAAACACTTGAAGCTTCCTACTGGCCCTGCAACACACTCCTCTAGTTATGCCATCACTGCTAGTGACTAAGAAGATGCTTTCAGTGTCACAGGAGATTAAGATTCTAGGATGAGAGCGCCTGGCAGCTTTACTCTCACACACCGATCTCTCTTCATGCAAACGCACTTTGTCGGCGGATGGAAGTGTATTAACTGCAACACGCTACCGAAGCGAAACAGTTTCCAAGTTTTCCCACAGGGCACCAGCTCCCCCTCCAAGCTGTACCCCAGCGCTTGCTCCCCCTCGTCCTTCTCCGAGGCCTTCCCCGAAAAGACCTGCGGTTTCTGGGCACCACAACTTGTCCTGTGTCCCCACCGAGCTCCGGCTCCCGTGCGCTGCCCGCACACCTGCCGGGACACCGCGTCCCCTGAGCCGCGCCCCGCGGGGCGTGGGCACCCCCGCACCGCCCGGACAGCGCCCGGGCACCTCCTGCGCCGGGACCCGAGGCCGGGCCCCCTCCTCGAGACCGCGGGAGGGCAAACCGCAGCCGCGGTGCTCTCGGGGGTCCGCACAGCCCGAGCAGAGCACGGCCTCCCCCCGGCCAGGCACCACAGACACAGACACGCACACGTAACACACACGCAGAACACACGCCTTGCACCTGTCCGCTACCACCGACGGGGAGCGAACTCCCACCCTGGGGCTCGGGGCTCCGCTCTCCGCGGCGGGACTAGCACCGGGATCCCGCTGCCAGGGCAGAGCCGAGTGACAACCGCTCGCCACACAGATGCGGATAAGCAGGAAAAAGACGGCGAGGAGAGCAGCCCACTCCCATTACCTTAGCAACCGCGCCGCCGCCGTCCCCTGCCGCCCCTTCGCCTCTCCTCAGGGACGGGGAAGCGCCCGCAGCATGGCGTGAGCCTGCGGNCCCGGGCGCGCCGCCCCCGCCCGGCCCCAGCGCCGCTTCCCCCCGGTGCCGAGCCGGCCGCCCTTTGGCGGTGTCGCGGGGGAACTTCAGCCCCCGTGTCCCACCACCCCGGCCGCTGCCGGGGCACCCGGCGCAGCCCCGAAGGAAGGCATGGAGCCGAAGGCAGGCCTTATATCTCTTGCAATCTTGTTTATGTGTTGAGTTGCACAATTATTGTGTTTGGCAAAAGTCCTCCATCTGAAACCAGGAAAGTCTCATCTCTTGGTCATGTTCCTCCAACAGTCAGGATTCCCTAACACCTGGGCTTTGCACACCATCATCAATCTTAACAGGCACCACAACTCCAACTAAACAGCATGGAGACCCAGCTCTTTTACACCAACCTGTCCCATTGGCAAAAGATATTGCTGTTGGCTAGGGTAAGTTTCCACAAATTAACTAGGTGAGCAAAGTAGCTTGCATACTTCCTAGGGGTATTATCCACCAATGTCTCTATTGGATGAGATTTTTATTCCTTTTTCTCCAGAAGGCAAGTTAAGCCCACCTCGCCCAAAACTGACCCTCAGGTCTGAGAGCCCTGTGCTGGGATGCACTAGGACAGACCATTGACAGGAGGCACCCACGCCCATCTCTGTGCCAAAGTTTGTGAATTTCCAAGGTTTGGTTCCCACACATCAGACTCATTATAGCAGTTGAAACTCTTCACGATGAGGCTGTCAGCTGCACAGAGGAAAGGCTGCTTTACCTACCTGTGTAGCCTGCCTTAAAGGCCCTTGTGTGGTGTCTCTGTTCCCTCCATTTCCTAATATCCTGGATCTTGTAGAAACTAGGTTTATATTTCATAAGCCTGCTGATTGACACCAAAAGCGATCATGTTCAGAGATGTCCTGTTATCTTATGGCTGTAGTCTGCCCAGCACAATTTCTGGTGACATCTGGTACACTAAACTGCTGCACTAATTCAAATGTTAAATTCATAAGAAAAATTATTTGTGGTTCAACTGTGTATCACTTCCATTTCTACTGGATCCATATCTCCATCTTTACTGTTAGTGGCTACTCCTTCCTTAGTCTTGCAAATGCCAGTTTCTAGCCTGCATAATTTGTACATTCTTCTTCAAAAAATTCCTTCATCAACACAGACTATACATTTATTTCCCTGTCACACTCAAAATTGCATCTTAGTGGCAAAATTCTGCAGTTATGCCTCACAGGAGCTCATTGACCCTTATTAGACTTTACAGGGTATTGATTCAATTGATTTGGTTCAGATTTCAGCTGTGGGCATTTAAATACTTCTGTGGCAGGTTAATACATTTTGATCTTGGTGAACCTTCCCTGATTGTTTTGTTCAAAGAGAATGCACCTCTCAAACACCATGGGATACTTTTGGGATACTTTTTTTGAAATAAAATTAATCTAAAAAATATTTCCCTTTATATCAAGTTTGAATTTAAATTAACTTTCATTCCCTTTGGATTAATCCAAGCATGTTATATATTATTTGCCGCACAAAATTGTCTGGCAAAGGGAGGAGAGAGAGAATGGCAACCTATGAAATAAAGATTTCTTTTTTTTACAGAGATTTTCTCAGCGAAGCATTTTAAATCAGTAGTTATATGGAGTTATGCTGGAGTATGACTACATGTAATATCAACGATGAAATATTTCAGTGTCTTATATCAGGTCTGTTCAGGTAAAACTATTTCAAGACTACTCTACACAGTTTTTGTTCTCACAGCTCCCTCAAAGGAGTGTGCATGCAGTAGTCAACAAATCTAAGTGCTTAAATATATCAGGTTAACTCAGATTAAAATGCAAGTTCTATAGAAATGCTGCTTTCAAAGTACAAGACAGATAGAAAATATTTCACATGTGTATTAACACTACAATTCAAAGAAATTACCGATACGTTGCCTGGAAATATATCCAGCCTGAGTATTACCATACTACAGCAGCACATGATGCTGAGAAAGGAAGCTGAATGGAGACATTAAAGCAAAAGTGACCTCCATGCTTATTTGAATCATGCTCAGCAGAAGAAATTGTAACCAAAAAGTACAAATAAAAGGAAAGGCAAATGATAAATAAATACAATTTAAATGGTATTTTAGGTTTGAATAATATTTCATGCCTTATTTTTCCATTTTATACTATAATTAAATGAATCTTTGCCTAGTGGCTTCTCTCAAGTAACGACAATTCTTTGGTCCCTTGAAGTAATAAATGGTATGAAGAAAAATGGCATAGCAACATTTTTTACTTTCATGCATTAACTACTAAAATAAATGACACATAATTAAAACCAGATAAAACCAAGCTAGCTTTGTATTTTCATTGATCCTCATGCTGAAAACAATGTAGTCAGACTTGGTTCATCACAGCGATCATTTCTCAGTTTAGCCTCTTTCCCAGCGGGAGAGTCCAGCAGTTTGATGAGTATGATTAGAGATGCAGAAACCATTCCGTTTAGATCAGTGGGACATCTCAAGTTGGTGCAGAACTACGCACATACAGCAGTGTTTGCAGAAAAAGACCGTGCATCTGAAACACTGCTTTGCTCAGTAAGCACTGGGGAAGAATGCATGGGAAGGGATTGCCATGTATTTTTCTGGCCAGGAGGGCAGAGTTTTATTGTTCCCTTTCCACTGTATTATATGATGAGATCTAAAAGCCAGAAGAGACCACCATGCTCCACACCAGGTATGGAACATTACCTGTCTGTAATGATACATCATTAATACTGTAGAACCTGAGCTAGATTTTCATTTTCACTAACATGTCCTATTGAAAATATTTGGTCAGCTTTTCTTTATCCCAGAGACTGATTTCAATGACAAAAACACACCTTTTATAAAATTATCCTATCTTCTATTGAAGACTGCAGTGGTAGAAAACTTCCCTGATGCCTGGTAATGGTCTCCCAAAGTTGTATTATCCTCATTGCTGTAAAGAGGTCATTTTATCAGCTTCAAAATGTACAACTTTCAACCCCTGCATATCGTGGCTGACACTAGAGTTACACATGCTCACAGGGCTTGTGCTAACTCTTACTCACAGCTCAACAGTGGGAGTCTCCAGGGTATTCCAACAGCTTCTTTACATGGTGAAGAGTCACTGCGCAGCATGCTCCCCTGTGATCGTCTGAAGAAGGGAGGAGTAGATATCGCTAACTTTCTGCCAGTAGCATCCTCCTCTGCTGGTGCTTGAAAAGCTCGGAAAGGGAGCTGCAGTGGTTGCGGTGCTCTGAGGTAGGGCCAGTGTTTTCCTTTCAGTCTGCAAACCAACAGCGTTGTTGATTGAATGAGTAAGTGTTACCCCGTAGCACTTACTTCATAAATATTCAATAGCTGTTAATTACAAGAAAAAATGGAGCTGCTGGCTCGAGGTGGGTACTGAGACGTCACTAAAGCAGTGCTTTTTCTCATGAAGGCAGTAAAACAGAGTGTCCCTCTCTGTCAGAGGGCATGAAAAAAGCAAAGAGGTTTTCAGAGTTGTTCAAGGCAGGTTCTCTTTTTCATAAAATGCTTAATTTAACAGTGACCTAGTTTTACAACAGCTTTCAGTGTCTTGGCTTTTCTTATCTCCTGTGTCTTAGCCTACATCATTAGAACAGCAGAGCAATAGGCTTTACAGATTTTGTTAAAGCAAACTAAATAAGGCCTTACTGGGTGGATTAATTCTCCTCTCCTATTTTGTTTCAGGCAGTCGTTATGTTACAATTTCTTTGTCGTTTTAAAGAGGTTTTAGCACATCTTTTATGGCACCTATTATAATTTTTTTTTTAAATGTCAGCTCAAAGCCCTTTGCTTACTTCATGGTACATTTTTGAGTATCAGACTGCAGAGGCACTCTTGAATTCCTCAGCCTTTTTACAGAAGGATCCTTTGTTTTGTAAATATTCAATTAACTGTATTAAATTGGTGGCTAGCTTGACTAGCAAATTTGGACATTTANCTTCCAAAACCCTCCCGTTCTCCTCAGCGCCCCTTAGGCTGCGGCGGGGACGGCAGCCGGGGCGAAGCTGCCGCGACCAGAGCGCCGCGGGCACACCGCGCCCCGCCCGGCCCGGCCCCTCGCTGCCGCCCCCCGACCCGCTGCCGAGCCC